>PITA01025258.1:0-24717 GCA_004023965.1 Spilogale gracilis
AAATTTAAAAAAATAAACAATTTGTGGATGAAATATAATGTAGTAAATGTTCATCTTAAGGAAGAAAAAAGAGTAAGATAATGGGTAATGATGAGTGGAGGATTTTATGAGCAATCATTATTTAAAAGATGCATTACTTTATTATAAACCATTTTCTATATTTTAAGTCAAATAAGACTCATAGTTTTTGCTCTTAAAATGAACTCAAGGATAAAATATTAGCACAGAAAACTACACTTGGAACAAAATAAATGCAGAACAACAAGAATATTTTGTAATGCATAGAAATGGTACACATAGAAAATGGTCTGGGAATTTAAAGATGCCACCTGTCCATCCCTTTCAGTTGATGTAAGTATAAGGAGTAGAATGTTTTGTGCCCATGCTAATATGGTACACAATTCTATTTGTTCCATGTGATAGTCTTTAACAAGAGACTGCTATGCTGAGTAATATTGGAGTGCATGTCTTTTCCTGAAGTTGAACTATGAAAGTATGACTCATTCTCTTGGTGTATTTAGGGTTAAGATATTATATTTCCAAACAATAAAATAAAATAAATTCCTTTTCAATAAAAGTTCTTTTTCAATTAAAAAAAATTGCAATATATGCCTTACCATTATTTTACTGATTTTAAAACAAATATCACATATCAGTTAATTAGTTTACTATGCAATTCTAATATATAATTCTAATATAAGCAGAACACAACTTACTTAAAATATGTGAATTATCTAATATGTAGTTTATATTTTTCCCCTAATTGTTCCTCAAATGCTTTTTTTCTCATTGATGTCAGTAGTAATTTTGACTATCAGACATTTTGCTTAGTAGAAAGGCATTAGACTTCACTGGAATTTCGCATGTCAGGTCTAAGACCAGTAGGCAGAATTTATACGTAAACATATTTCTGTTTAAGGAATTTTCCAGCATTACTATGACCTGTCTTCTGAAATAATAAACTTTTAGACATTAGAAATATTTAAGCAAAAATTGCTTGGCTACATGTTAGGGACAAATTCATGAATACATTGAGGGAAAGCTGAACAAAATTACCTTTACTTCCACTCTAAGAGTCAATGATTCTGTGAAAAATGTCACTGTTGCATGACATTTAAAAGCTTCCCATGATTAATATCTCTTTCAGATATGTAAGTTATGTGAACTGTGAGATCTGTGGTTAACAAGTAAATGTTATAGAAAATATTCTATTGTTTCACTTATGCTTCACTAGTTTAGATGTTATTATCTCACTGAATCTTCTATTAGTTCTTTAAAACTGCTTAAAGAAAACAATTATCTCATAATTTTGCCCTATCTAAATACACACATGCATACACACATATACACCCCTCAATATCAATGTGCAGGTCAGAATATGTATTCAAACTGAGAATTATGTAACCGCTAGTGTTCCTGATATACTGAAGTTATGCAGTCTCTGAATTTCCCCATTTTGATATGTTATTCTTTTTAAAAATAACTTAATATTTTTAATAATGTACTTGGAGATTTATAAAATATATAAATGTTAAATGGATGACAATAGTAAAAAGTCAGGAGGCTAGAACTAGAAGTATACAATAGCAAACTCTCTATTGTTCTTACACCATAAATGGAATGGGATAATACAACTTGAAGATAGACTAAGGTAAGTTATTGTTGTATATTGTATACCACAAAACTTTAACCAATTACTAAAAACCAAAATAGCCAATAATATGAATAAATGTTATTAATTTGGTACAATTAATATTAAATTAGGCAGAAAATGGGAATAAGGAGGACATAACAGAAAGGACCAATAGAAACTAGAAAAATTATAGAAGAAAATATAACGTTATGAATAAACATATTTAATTAAACACTTCAACACTCAGTTGAATAGGTAATACCAGATTTGATGCTATTAGAAAGAAAGATACAATTACAAGCTACCCAAAGGAAGACACAACTAAGTTCAAAGTGAAAAGATAGAAGCAAAAACATCACACTAATCGAAGGGAAACTAGAATTACTACAGACATAACACACAGAATAGATTTCTGGGCAAATAATATTGCCAATGACACAGAAGCTCATTTCCTAATGACAAAGAAGTCAATTTATCTACTGGATATTATATCCTAAATATTTATCCAACTAATAACAGACCTTAAAATACGCAAAAAATATGATAAAATGACAAGGAGAAATAGACAAATCCACAATTATGTTGGGAATTTCAATAGCTCTCTCTCAATTAACTAAACAGTTGAGAGTAAATCAGTAAAGATTTAAAGAATACAGAAATTTCAGCAACATTATCAGTTAAATTGAGTTAAATAATAGTAATAGAACACTACATTCAAAAACAATCCACATTATTTTCAAGTGCACACTGAATATTTACCAAAATACAACTTGCTTTGTGCCACAAAAGAAGTTACATTAAATTTGAAAGGATTCAAGTCATTTAAATAATGTTCTATGGCCACAATGGTATCAAATTAGATGTCAATAATGGATAAACATCTGAAATGTCCTCATGTACTTGGAAACTAAAATAATACAATGCAAAACCTCACTTGAAATCAAAGGAGTAAGAAATTAAAAGAGAAAAGAAGAAAAGAAAAGAAAAAGGAAAGAAAAGGAAAGAAAAAGAAAAAATAAAAAGAAAAAAAGAAAGTATACCACAATTTAGGAAATAACTTTAGAACCTTATATTGCAAGTTTATATAACACAAAATAACTTTTAAAGATTTATTTATTTTAGAGGGAAAGAGGGCATGTGCACACCTGTACACATAACATGAGTTGGGGGAGGTTCAGAGGGAGGGAATTTTTAACCAGACTCCCTGCTGAGCTTATAGCCCCACCTGGGGCTGGATCACAATGCATGAGATCGTGATCTGAGGAGAGCCAACCAAGTGGGCCAACCAAGACGCTTAACCAAGTGAGCCACCCAGGCACTCCAGTGAATTCTACTTTTAAATTCAGAATAAGAATAGCAAACACATTAAAAAAAAAAAAGTATAAGAAAATAAATATCAGATCAAAAATCAATAAAATAGCACAAAATAACAAGAAAAAAATACATTCTCAACATAATTTATTAAAAATATCAATTAAATTTGTACATCTAGGTGGATGATAAAAATGTATTAAGGTGCACCTGGGTGGCTCAGTAGGTTAAAGGTCTGACTTCAGCTCAGGTCATGATATCTGGGTCCTGGGATCAAGCCCTTCATGGAGTCAGCTAGGAGTCTGCTTCTCGCTCTCCCTCCACCCTTCCCTCTGTTCCTGCTCACTCATGGACATTCTTGCTCTCTCTCCCCCATATAAATAAAATCTTTAAAAAAAAAAAAAAACCCACTCAGCTTACAAATCAATACTATAAGACTGGCTACATCACTATGAATTTTATAGCTAGTAAAAGAATATAGGCATATTTTGAACAAATACATATTGTGAACAAATTGGTATCATATTGTGAAGAAATAAAAGTATGTTGTGAACAAATTTATATCAAGAAATTCACTTACATGAAATGGAAAGTTTCTTATGGAAACAAATGACTGAAGCTCGTTCAAGAACAATTAACCCGAATAGTTTTATATCTACAGAAGCATTTAGATGCATAGGAAAAAAAAAATTGTCACATACAAAAACCTAGGCTCAGATAGTTTCACTCTCAAAATCTGCCAAATGTTTCAAGAAAAAAAAAGTCTACAAAAATTTTCCAGAATGTGGAAGTAGAAGTAATTTCCAGCTAAGCATTGGCATGATGTAAAAACTATATAACAACAGTATAAGAAAATTATAGACAAATAATTCATGAACATAAATTCAATAGTTTACAAAATAACAAGTCCAATTATATAAAAATGACTGCATCATAACCAAGTGGATTTTATCCCATAATGTAAATAATTTTTACATTTAGACAAGACGACAGAAACAATCCCAATGTGTTTGCACCTGACAGCAGAACATTAAACTATATGAGGAAAAATATGATAAAACTGCAGGAAGACCACATGAATCCACTATCATAGTTGGAAACTTTAACACCTCTCTCTCAGAAATGGACAGATCCAGCAGGCAGGAAAATCAGTAAAGACATAGTTGAAGTTAACAATATCAATCAACTGGATAAAACTGATATTTATAGAGTACTTCATCCAACAACTGCAGAACACATATTTTTCCTCAAGTTCATATGGGACATTCACCAAGTCAGACCATATTCTGGGCAATAAAACACACCTTAGTCAGTTTCAGAACAGAAATCAGACAATGCCTGCTTTTATATCACTGTGATTACACTAGTATAATGGAATTGACTTAAAAAATCTCAAAATAAGTGGATATTAAACAACATGGTTCTAAATGTTGTTTAAAGAGAAAAATCTCATGAAAAGTTAAAAATAACTAAAAGTATTTTGAACTACATGAAAGCACAACTTATTATTTGTGGGATGTGCAAATCTGAGGAAAATTTATAGCACTGAAAGTATATTGGAAAAGGCCTAATATCAATAATTTAAATTTCCACCTTAAAAACAGAAAAAGCAGAGCATATTCAATTAAAAAAAAAAAACCTAAAGGGGGAAAAAATACCTAAAGGAGAAATCAATAAAATTGAAAAACAGGAAAGCAATACAGAAAATCAATGAAAGCAAAAGCTGGTTCTTTAAAGAGACCAAAAATATTGATAAATCTAGCCACGTTAAGGGGGAAAACAGAGGATAAAAACTATCAAATGAAGAGGAACATAACTACAGATCTTATGGACATTAAAAGACTATTTAATAAAGAAATATTATTAATAGATATGCCCTCAACTGTGATAAACTAAATGAGAGGCACCAATTCTTTGAAAGACACCATCTGCCAAAACTCAAAGAAGTATGTAATCTGAATAAGCCTCCATCTATTAAAGAAATTGAGTCTGTAATTAATTCCCTCCAAAACAGTCAGGTCCAAATACAATACTATATTCATTGTTCAATTCTACCAAACTTTTATGAAATGAGATATTATACGAGGTTACGACAATCTCTATGAGAGGACAGAAGGAGAAGGGTTATTTTCTAACTTGTTTAGTGAGAGCAGAATAACACTAATAGCAAAATCAGAAAAAGACATTACAAGAAAGCTACAAACCAATATCTCATGTACATAATATAAAAATCCTCAAAAGAATATTAGCAAATAAAATTCATGAAAGTATAAAAGAATTTATATGCCACAACTAATTGGGATTTACTTCAATTATACAAGGATAATTCAGCATTCAAAAGTTAATTAGTTCATCACATAGGTTAAAAAAAAGAAAAAAACCATTAAAGGGACACTTGGGTGTCTCAGTCAGTTATGCCACTGCCCAGAGTCCTGGGACTGAGTTCCACATCAGGCTCCTTGCTCAACAAGAAGCCTGCTTACTTCTGCACCTGTTGCTTCCCCTGTTTTATTCTCTCTCTCTGAAAAATAAACAACATTTTTTAAAAATCCATTAAAAAATGGGCTAAATGGAGTACCTTGGTGACTCAGTCAGTTAAGTGTCTGCCTCCAGCTCAGGTCATGAGCTCAGGGTCTTGGAACTGAGCCCTGCATTGAGCTCCCTGCTTACTGGAGAGCCTGCTTCTCCTTTTCCCTCTGCTATCTCCCAACCCCTTATTTTTTCTCTCTCTCTCACTCTCTATCTCAAGTAAATAAGAAATAAAATAACTAACTAACTAAATAAATAAATAAACAAATAAATAAACTGAAGACCCTAACCCTTCAACAAAGATATACAGATGGCAAATTTTCCTATGCAAAGATGCTCCATATCACATCTCATCAGGAAAATGCAAACTAAAGGAAGCTCTGCTACCACTATCAAAATAGTCAACACCAGAACACTGACAAAACAATTGCTGAAAAGGATGTGGTACAATAAGAACACTCATTCATTGCTGGTGGGAATACGAAATGGTATAACCACTGTGGAAGATTCGTTGGCAGTTTCTTAAAAAAATAAACAAACTATATATACTTTTTCATATATTCAGAAATCATACTCCTTGACACTTACCCAAAGGAGTCACAAACCTATGTCCACACAAAAACCTCCACATGGTCTTTGTAATAGTTTTATTTATGATTTCCCAAACTGGGAAACAACCAAGATGTCCTTCTGCAGCTGAAGGGTTAAATAAACTGTAATATATCTGGACAATAGAACATGACTTAGCACTAAAAAGAAATAACCCATCAAGTCTTAAAAAGACAAGTAAGAAACTTAAATGCATATTATAGGTGAAAGAAGACAATCTGAAAAGCCTGTATTCTGTATAACGTCAGCTATATGACATGCAGGAAAAGGTAAAACTATGGAGACAGTAAAAATATCTGTTTGCCATGAGTTGGAGTACTAAGAAAGATGAATAGGCAGATTACAGAGATTTTGTGGGGCAATGAAACTACTTTGTGTGATTTTATAATAACAAATATATGTCATGCAACTGTCCAAACCCATAGACTATACAACACCAATAGTAAATCCTAAGATAAACTATGGAATTTGGGTTTTTTGTTTGTTAGTTTGTTTAAGTACTGCTGATATTGATAACAGGGAAAGTTAAACCTGTGACAAGGATGTATGGAAAATACCTGTACTTCCCTTCAGTTTTATTATAAACTTAAAACTGCTATAAAAAATAAATCATTGTAATTCATCATTCGTATTAGTTTGCTAAGACCACCATATCAAGGTATAAGACATGGAGGTCTAAAGACAGAAATTTATTTTCTCACAGCTCTGGAGATGGATATCTAAGATCAAAGTATCAGCATGTTTGGTTTCCTCTGAGACCTTCCTGTTTGACTTTTAGTTGGCCACTTGTCACTGTGTCCTCAGATGGTTTTCCTCTCTGCATAGGTATTCCTGTTTTTTTCTCAGTGTTCCATTCTCTTTGCTTTATAGGGACATCAGTCAGATTGGGCGAGGGCACACTCTAATGCCCTCATTTTTACTTATTCATCTCTCTCAAGGCCCCACCTCCAAACACACTCACATTCTAAGATACTGGGGTTAGGATGCCCACATATGAAATTTTGGGGGGTGGCAGAATTAGTCCATGACTCCGTGTTAAAATTTTTCAAATGCACCACACTGTCATCTCAACACACACACACACACACACACACACACACACACACACACACACACACACAATCAGAATTCAAATTCTAGTCCTTATAAAACCTCTCAGCACACTTAGAAGGAAGTTCCTTAACCTGTATAATAGCTATTATACTATATCATGAAAAACTGATTGCTTTCTCTCTTAAATTAGGAACATGACCCAGCATGTTTACTCTTTTTAATTCTATTTAGCATTGCACTAGGAACTCTACTTAGGGCATTGAAGAAAGAAAAAAAGAATAAAATGCATCCAGACTGAAAAGGAGTAAAACGGTTTTTATTCACAAATGATGTAATTATCAATGTAGAAATAAATCTACAAAAAAGTTACTAGAGGGGCACCTGGGTGGCTCAGTTGGTTAAGCTACTGCCTTCGGCTCAGGTTGTGTTCCCAGAGTCCAGGGATCAAACCCTGCATCGGGTTCCCTGCTCGGTGGGAAGATTGCTTCTCCCTCTCTCACTCCCCCTGCTTGTGTTCCCTCTCTAGCTGTGTTTCTCTGTCAAATAAATAAATAAAATCTTTAAAAAAAAGTTACTAGAATAAATTTAACAAGGTTGCTGGATGCAAGATCAATATGCAAAAATCACTTATATTTCCTTATACTAGTACAAGAAATTTGAAAATAAATTAAAAAAATACCACTTACACACACACACAGGAATATTAAAAGAATATTTAACTCTTTTAATTATTCATGAATAATTATTTAATCATAATTTAATAAAACTATAAAAAAGAATGAAATCCATTAAAAAAAACATAAAAAATAATGAAATCTTGTCACTTGCAATGATGCAGATGGAGCTACAGCATACCATGCTAAGCAAAAGAAGTCAGAGAAAGACAAATACCATAAGATTTCCCTCATATGTGGAATTTAGGAAACAAAACAGATAAACAACAGGGGGAAGAGGCAAACCACGAAACAGACTCTTAATTATAAAGAACAAACTGATGGCTGTTGGTAGAGGGGAAGTGGGTGAAGGGATGGACTGAATGGGTGATGAGTATTAAGGAGTAGTGCACTTGTTATGATGATCACTAGGTGTTGTATGTAAATAGTGAATCACTAAATTCTATACCTCAACTAAAAAGAAAAAAAAGCAATAACAAAAACCACTTATAAGCACATAAAAATAGGAAATAAAAAAATATAAAATTACAAAAGATGTGAAAAACGCTATACTCTAAACTATAAAACATTCATAAGAGAAATTAAAGAAGACTTAAACAGAAATACATGTTCATGAGTTTGAACTTTCAATATTTTTATAATATCTAATCTCCATAAATTAACAATTAGATTCAATGTAATGCTATCTAATATCCAATTTTTTTAAAAAAAATTGGGAGTTATTCTAAAATTCTTAAAGAAATTCAAGTAACCTAGAATAAATGAAAGAGCTCTTAAATAGAACAAATTTGATTTTGCTACCTGATTTCAAGATTTATTTTAATGCTATAATAGGCAATAGAGTGGCATAAGGTAAGCAAATAAAATAATGAAAAGGAATTGGGTGTCCAAAAATAGTACCATACATATGGAAAATTGATGTCTGTGAAAGGCATAAAGGCAATTCAGGGAAAAATGTCTTCATATCATGCAGGAATATTTGGCAATCCATACACAAAAAGTAAACTTCAAACTTCAATCCATCTTTTACAACATATACAAGAATTAACTCAAAATATCATAGACCTAAATATTAAACTAGAAATATATAATTTCTAGGGAACATCCATGAATCTAAAGAGCATTTTAGGAGACCATTGTTATAACCCTTGTTTACACAGTTTTTTTTTTTTTGATTATGACACCAAAAGCATTATTTATTTTAAAAAAAGACCATCATTAAATTGGATCTCATCAGATTAAAAACTTCTATCATTTAAAAATTACTGTTAAGACTATATAAAGATTAACCACACATTGGGAGAAAATATTTGTAAAGCACATGTCTAAAGGACTTCTATTCAGAATATATAAAGTATATTCCAAAATTAATAAGAAAATGAATAATTTAATAAAAATACAGCCAAAAAATCTACTCAACCACTTTAGTACAGAGGATTGCAAATAAATGCATGGAAAGCTCAATAGCATCAGTTATTAAGGAAATAGAAAATTAATTCATAATGTGATACTACTACAGCTCTATTGGGATGGTCACATTTAAAAGGACTGATCTGGTAGGTACAATGTGGAGAAATTTAAATTCTTGTACACAGTGGTAAAAATGCAAAGTAATGCAATCACTTTGAAAATTTGTTTGGTATTTGTTAAAAGTTATACTCTTACCTATTATATGATCTAGACAATCCACTCCTACGTATTATCTGATGGAAATGAAGCCATGTATTCAAACAAAATTTGAACATGAATGTTCATAGTATCTTTATTTGTAAAGTCTGGGGGATAAAATCAGATGTCCTTTGTCAAGTAAATGAATAAACAAATGCGGTAAACCCATAGAATGTATTAGTATTCATATATTTTTTAAAAAACTAATGAGTTATTGGTATGTGCTGCAATGAGGAGAATTTCAAATAATTTTGTTAGTGAAAGAGACGAGACAGAAGAGTGCACATTTTTTTCTGTTTTCCTTTTTTTTTGAGTGATAAAAAGGAATAATTTATTTTGATAACTTACTACATATGGTCTGTATCCCTAAAGAGGAAAATAAACTTTAAAGATGTTCCCATTACTAATAAACTAAAACCTGACAACACTATAAAAATACTTGCATGGTGTTAACCTTAAATATTTATACTATTAACAGTACACATTTTTTACTCCATTTATATAAACTTCTAATATATACTGATACAGATCTTATCAGTGCCTGCCTGGAGGGGTTCTATACTATACCCTGTGGTGTTCCCAGTACTCAGAAAGGTGTAGAAGAGGCTGGGAGAAACTGGCTGAAAACTTCTCACGAGTCAGCCTAGGGTTAGTTTTTTACTCTTTTCCTCACCACAGCAAAAGCATAGAAACAGCTTTTGCTAACATTTAAATTGCCACTAATTCCATGACCTTCAAACCATACCTCACCACAAAAAATTGGGCAACTATAATCCAAATAAGAAATAAGACAAAACAGGGTTGAGGACTTAAGGGAACATGGTAAGGAGAATAGGAGATTTACTGGGTTGGGAGTGGTACATCATTATCACGACTTTGTTGTTTTAATCCTAGGACCAGAATGATAAGAAAATTAAGAAAACATTTATATATAATATAAATATCTTTAAGGGTGGAGTCATGGCTGGTTAAAAGGGAGAAATAATAATCCAATTAAAATATGAAGTATTTTGTTTTAAAATGATTGAAAACAATAAGAATAACATAAAAGTTGGGCAAGTGGTAATAAGGACTAGATAAAAAAATAAAATATTGTTGAAATTAGGTGTTGAATGATTTTTAAGACTATTTTCATTAAACATTTTCAAAACTAATTAAACTGGTAATGAAGAGTTAAGTGAAAGAATTTATTATTTCAGAATGAAATTTTAGATAATCAGTCAGAAGAAATAATTAATGATGCAAATTGAACTCAGACAGTAATTTTGAAATCAATCCTTTTTGAAAATATATGCTTGAAGAACCCCTGCTTACATAGAAAATGGCAGAATAACTGTGAAAATGTGTATTTTTTTTAAAGATTTTATTTATTTGACAGAGAAACACAGCCAGAGAGGGAACACAAGCAGGGGGAGTGAGAGAGGGAGAAGCAGGCTTCCGGTAGAGCAGGGAGCCTGATGTGGGACTCAAACCTGGGTCTCCGGGATCATGACCTGAGCAGAAGGCAGTCGCTTAACCGATTTTCTTTATTTATTTATAGCAAGCACATGAGCAGAAGGAGGGGCAGAGGAAGACTGAGAGAGAGAGAGAGAGAGAGAGAGAGAGAGAGTCCATGCTGAATGCAGAAGCCCCAGAGGGGGCTCCATCTCATGCCCCTGAGATCATGACCTGAGCTGAACTAAAGAGCTGGATGCTTAACCAACTAAGCCACCCAGACAGCCCTTTTAGTTTTCAGATTTTAATATCAAATGTGGAATTTTGTGTTCTTTTTAATTTGAACTTAAAATGTATAAGATGATTTATTTGATTAGTCTGTAAGTAGTATTAGACTATTTAGACTTTAAATTCAATGTATTTATAGATTCAATGTATTAAACTTAAGAGATGTTTAATCACTACAAAATTTTACTAGCCTGTCATATAAAATTGAACTGTCTGAAGAAAATTTAATAATTAAATTTTAAAGTCTGAACAATGAGGAAGTTTAAGTTGTCAATTAAGAATTATTATCTAAAGGAATATATTCTGCTTAACTTGAGATAAGCAAACATGAATATGACATAATATAGTTTTCTTCATTAGATTTGTGAATATAATGATATAATTTATAAGTTGAATTAAATGCTTAAAGAATATCTATTCTAGAGTTGTTTTAATAAACATTTAAAACTTGAATAATTTCAATTATAATAATTGAATAATTTCTGTACAGAAAATTAACCTAAGATTTCAAAAATCTCAAAATAAAATGGCTACTATGTGAAAAACAATGTATCTCCAAAGAGAAAATAAAAATGTATTTTTAAACAACAAACTGGCATAAGGCTAAACTTAATTTCTAAATCAAGAAATGTTTTTTTAAGCCAGGGAAAAAACTCAGGTGGGAGGAAAATTATGGAAGATAAAATAGGGCAGAAAATATGTAGAATTGGAGAGGTGGGTAAATATGAGAGATTAGGAGGAAAATCAATAGCCTAAATTATGAATTAGGTTGAAGGGGTAGGAAATGTTAAATTTAAGGTTAAAATTAAAAACCCAATATTAAGCTTGGGGTTGATCCATGTTCAGGGTTCAGAGAAGATATCAGAGCTAGAGATATAAAATCAGAGTCAATCAATATGGATGTTTACCCAAGTAAATGAACCTACCTAGGAGAAACTGTATACATTGAGAAGAAGAAAGTTCAAGGTAAAATCTCAAAAAACTCAAACATTAATGCCTAAATAAGTGAACTTGTGATAACAAAGAAAACAGAGTTTGACCATAGTGGTAGGAGGAAAATTAGGAAAACTTTGTAAAGGAATCCAACAGAAGCAAGAGTTTTGCTGCAAGTATTCCTAAGAAGTCAAAGAAACAAAGAACTCTTATGAAATACTAAATACAAAATCATAGAAGTACTGGTCATTGGTAATCTTAATAAGACTATAAATCAAGTTGAAATCAGATCGGGGGTGTCAGGGAAGTTAATGAAAGAATAAATTCATCTATAATGGAAAGAGGACAGGCTAGGCAAAAGGAGAACAATGTATGCTCAATATTGTTTGGCATTTTTAAGATAGGAGATCTTATTCTGGGAGGGAAATGGAGGTACTGAACATACGAATGAAAGTATTGAATTTTAGGGGCACCTGGGTGGCTCAGTTGGTTAAGCGACTGCCTTCGGCTCAGGTCATGATCCCGTAAACCCGGGATCGAGTCCCACATTGGGCTCCCTACTCAGCAGGAAGCCTGCTTCTCCCTCTCTCGCTCCCTCTGCTTGTGTTCCCTCTCTGACTGTGTTTCTCTCTGTCAAATAGATAAAAATCTTTAAAAAAAAAAAAAAGAAAGAAAGTATTGAATTTTAAATTCTTGATGTGACAATAAGAACTGTAATCTACTGTAGAGTTTAAAACAATCACCTATAATATTTGGAGGAACATCTCCTATATAGTACCAGATAATAAATTGTAGACATATGGAGATTGGTAGAAGGTATTCACATCCTAAACCTGCATGGGGAGGACACAGTGGAATAAGTTTTGGTATTTATAAATAATGAAAAAAATTATGTCATTGTTTTGGCAAATTAACACAAAATTTGAACACAAAATTTTAGTAGTATGCACTATAGAAATAAAGCGTCAAACTGTTGCAGTTATTTAAGGTATTGGCTTTGCATTTATCAAGTTTGAAAAATATCCTTTTTTTCTGACTATATATAACAAAGCACAGAAATACACAGATTCTTCTGCAGTTAGTGTTGCAAGGCAAGATAATTTAGATTGCTAATGGATGAATGTCCTATAAAGTTTCTCCTAGATAAGACATGAAGGGAGAATTGACAAAAGAGCAATCCATGAACTGGGTGTCCTAATGAAAAGGAAAAATTATTTATTTTCCTTCTGGTTAATTAAGTCAATTTTTTTCCAAGAGAGACACATGTTTGAATTGACAATTTTAGAGATTAGAATGGCAGCAGGGGAATCAAAAGTTTCTGTTTCTGAAGAGGTATTAGGGAAAAAAAAATGCCCTCCACAAATCAGGATGTTAAGAAACAGTGGAACAAAATTTTCAGAAGAAATTTATCCATATAATGTAAGAAGCCATTCAAAGAACTGACTAGTCTTTTGTGGAAGAGAAGCAGTCTCTAAGAATTTAGCAGATGTTAATTATTAAGATGAGGGAAAGATTGGTGGTGGAAGAGAGTCTAAACAACAGCAGGTCACAAAACTTTATATTTTATTGTGATGGTACTGTTTATTGATTTGTTTTCCTAGAAAGTGGTAAATAATTAATCTAGAAGCAACAATGGAAAGGCTGTTCACTTGGGGGGTGGAGAAAGAAATGGTATCTCGAAGGAAGAAATAGTTTTCATTTCTAGAAAGAAGGAATAGGAGTTCCTTCATGAGGGGGTGATGAACTCAGTGAAAATGGAATATAGAAGTATTTGGGACATAGTGGCTGAACAGAAGTCATTATTGAGGTATGGGATAGTTGGGGCGCCTGGGTGACTCAGTCATTAAGCATCTGCCTTCAGCTCAGGTCATGATCCCAGAGTCCCAGGATCAAGTCCTGCATCTGGCTCCCTGCTCAGCAGGAAGCCTATTTCTCCCTCTCTGACTCCCCCTGCTTGTGTTCCTTCTCTAGCTGTGTTTCTCTCTGCCAAATAAATAAATTAAATCTTTTAAAAAAAGAAAAAGAAAAAGAGAGGATAGTTGAAAAGAAGTAACTAACAAACTTAACTTCTGAACACTGATTTATGAAAACTGGAATAAGTGACCTAAAGATCTGTTTTAAAGTATTTGGGGGGGGCCTATATTAGGTGTTGGTTTTTTTTTAATTATTGAGTAATAAATTAATACTAACCTAGTGACTTAAAACAACACCCATTTATTAACTCGCATTTCTGTAGGCCAGAAATCCAAGTGAGATTGACTGTTCTCTCCTTAGGATCTTATAAAACCAAATTCAGGATCTCAGGCATGCTAGGTTCCTACATGGAGTATCTGGAGAAGAATTTGCTTCCAAACTCATTCAGGGTGTTGGTAGAATATTCCTCGGAGTTGTAGAAGTGAGTGCTGGCTTTTTGCACTAGTTCTCAGTCAAGAAGTACTCTCAGTTTCTAAAGACTATCAGTCAGAGTTCCTTTGTGTAGTGCTTCTTCCATCTTCAAAGCCAACAACAGCACATTAAATCACTCTTGCTCTTTGAATCTCTGACTTTTCTTTCTGTTACCAGTTGGAGATAGTTCTTGACTCTTAAGAGCTTATGTGATTAGATCAAGCCAACCAGATATTCTAATTTTCTTGAAGTCACCCATGCCATATGAAGTAACACAATCACAAATTGATATATCATCACATTCTCAGTTTCTAGGGATCAGAGTGGGATACCCTTGATGGACATTTACAAATTCTGTCTACCATAAAATTTTTGAGGAAGGTAGGCATTGGGTTTGGAGTCTGAACTTGGCAGATAGCTCATCTACATCAACAGGTTTAACCTGGAGTGTGCATTACCCAATCACCCTAATTGTGATGATGGTCTCCACAGTTGCAGGTTAACTTACTACCATAAACATGATGGCAACACCAGAAACAGTTTGAGCTGACACTAGATATTCTAAATCTTATTTGACTCTAATTAATGCTTTCCTGGTGTCTCTAATTTCAAAGATTCCGAGAGTTCTAATTAAGTTGAATATTTGTGTGCACATTATGGCCCACATGTGTACAATGCACTTTGCACAGAGGAATTAATCTACAGATGGACAAGTAGGTCTTGCCAAATTTGGAGAATCATTTAAAAACATTCAAAACCTGCTGAAGCATTAAATCACTTTCAAGTGTGGCTTATGCAATAAAAGTATCAGATCTCTGAGTCAGACAGTGGATTCACTGAAGATACCTATAAATCTGTAAGCATTAGGAATATTTTGGATATCTTAGAATATATATATTCTTAGAATTATATATAAAGCTTTGTAAAATTGAAAGACTTTCTGACTTATTTTTTTTCTGGAATTACATTCATGTCAAGTCAAAACTTACACTTGTAATAACTCTTAATAATTTCAAATTACTCCCCAAATTTGAATTAAGTCCATCTGATCATTCATAGATAAAACATTTATTTTAAAGTGACTGATTTCTAAAGAAATTTCTTTTTTTTTTTAAAGATTTTATTTATTTGACAGCCAGAAAGGGAACACAAGCAGGGGGAGTGAGAAGGGAGAAGCAGGCTTCCCGCTGAGCAGGGAGCCCGATGTTGGGCTTGATCTCAGGTCTCTGGGATCATGACCTGAGCCAAAGGCAGTCACTTAACCAAATGAGCCACCCAGGCGCCCCTCTAAAGAAATTTCTAAAACTGCCACTGACAATGGCTATAACTTCTCAAAAAATTAATTAAATATATTGAATATATTAAAAATGTTTGCATCCTGAATATATTTGAATTTGGAGCATTTTCTCATGTGAAATACAGGTGACTGGCCTGTATAAATTTTGAAATTCTTTTAAACTTCTGAAAAATTAGAAGACAATGATTGTCCTCAAAGGTTTCACAGTCTAATGTGTGGGTGGGGGAGCAAAAATACAAATGAACAATAACAATAATAGGGAATGATCCTGGTCAAAGTGTTCATAAGCATTAAGTAGTTAAATCCTTATACTCACCATAGTGTTACTACCTTTTTTAAAATTTTCATTTTGCAAACTAGAAAATAAAGTCAAGAGTTTCAAAAACTTGGCTAAGATCACACAATATTTTAGTCCCTGTGGGGCTAAGATTTTAATTCAGGCAGGTAGGTTGCACAAAGCATCCCTTTAGCCACTTTGTACCATAGACTTCTATAGTGCTAGAACTACCTCTAACAAAACTACAGTGTGGAACAAAATGTTTGCCACCCACATTCAAATGGAATTACTCGTTTTTATTTGGAAGCTGACATTTGAATTAACGGTAGAATTTCACCAGGTATAAAAATTGAGGAGGCAGAGTATTCAAGACATTAGCAAGATCATGAAGTCTCAATGAGTAGTTTGAAACACTGAAACTACATTACTATCTTTCAGAAATCTCAAAATGGTGTTCATTATCTGCTGCCTTCATTATTTCATCTCTTACCTATTCTTAAAATATTTTAATTTTCTTTTTAATCATTCCATAGAAATATTTTCTCTACATCATTTTTCTCTATTGAAATTACTAGGTAAAAGCATATGAAATTATGTTGTCAAGTTATTTTACATGAGATTGTATATATTTGCATATCTACCATAAGCATGCAAGAAAGCCAAACACTCAGAAGCATTAAAAAAAATAACTTTTCATAGAATGGAAGTTTTTCAACATAATAAAGGGCATCTATATAAACTACAATTAACATGCCTAATAGTGAAATATTGAACACTTCCCTGTTATAATTAGAAACAAAAAGTATAAAAAATATGTTAACTTTTACCACTTCTATTCTATTCTATTTTTTCCAATAAGGAAAAAATGTATAAAGTTTCAGAAGTGAGAAGTAGAATTATCTTTATTCACAACTGACAGAAATGTTTACATACATTATCCTGAAGAACTTGGGATACATAAAGAGTAGAACTAATTTGGGGCTTTTGGCTGGCTCAGTAGATAGAGCATGTGACTTGATCTCAATAGAGATTACTTAATTTTTTTTAAGTAGAACTAATTAGTGAATTTATCATAGTATTATGATAAAGGGCTAATAGACAAAAGTCTACTTTATTTATTGCATTTTTATATAAAACGATCAGATATTATGATAAAATAAAAGAAACAGTATTATCAAAAAAAAAAAAACCATAAAATACTTAGTGTAATGGGTTAAATTGTAGCCTCTCCCAACAAATATATGTCCTTATTCAAATCCCCACAACCTGCGAATGTTACATTTTTTGTAAAAAAGGTGTTCCCAGTTGTAAGTGAATTAAGGATCTCAAAATGAGATTATCCTGGATTACCCAGATGACCTAAACACAACTGATAAATGTATAAATGTATGTTTAAGAGAAGTGCAGAGGAAGCCATGATGTGAAAATGAAAGCAGATTGGAGTGATGCTACCATAAACAGAAGAATGCTCACAGCCAACAGAAAGTGGAAGAGGCAAGGAATAGAATCTTCCCTAGAGTCACCAGAGTGCAGGGCTACGGCCATTTTGATTTTAGAGTTCTGGCCGCCAGAGCTATGAAATACAAATTTCTCTTACTTGAAGACAACAAATTTATAGTAATTTAATAGCAGTCCAAGTAACCAATATACTTAGTAATACATTTAATAAAATGGATGCAAAATATACATTGAAAATCATAAAATATTATATAGGATAATTAAAGAGTAATAATTTAGTGAAATCTCAAATTTGAATTATTTGATATTGTTATCATTGTCCACAAATTTCAGAAATTGATTTACAGATTCAATCAACTCAAAAATCCCGTCTTTTTTTCTCTCTGAATTCACAAGTTTATTTTATAATTTATATGGAAATTCATATAGAAAGGAAAAGAAAAGAAAAAGAGAAGAGAAAGGGGGAAAGGGAGGAGAGGGAGGGGAAGGCAGGGGGGGAGGTTAGGGAAAGAAAAGGAAGGGAAGGGAACGAAAATTGCACTTGAACAAAAAGCCACCTCTCTCAGGCTTTGCAGACTGGCTTTGTCTTGAGAAAAGTCTCTACCTATTATTTAAGTATACTTTGACCCTTGGGATCTGCTAAGATGAAAGCTTAAGGTCTTTTCAAGTCTTTATGAGCAGGTATCTTGTGTGTGTGTGTGTGTGTGTGTGTGTGTGTGTGTGTGTGTGTGTGTGTGCATGTATTTAATTCTCCATATACATAGCTGCATTTGAATGTCTTATTTCCCCAATTTCCTTACAGCTTCTCTTCAGCTCCTTAGACAATCTATTTTATGTCTCCACCTGCATTCTCTTATCCCAGTCTGTGGATCTTTGTCTACTTGCAGAGCTCTCAAGGAGCACCCACTGCTTCCCTTTGTCTGACATAAAGGTTACACCACTTCCCTAAACCTCTTTGCCTGAACTCTAATTTAGATGAAAGAGAGCCCAGTCCTTCCAGCAGTCCCCAGACAGATAAGAACATTACAAATAATGTCTTCTCTGGCTCTTCCCATTCAGAGCAGGGTATTAGGAACTAAGCTGGTGCCTCACCTAGAATGAGACTCCACCAACTGGGAAGACGGGAAAGTTGTAATAATGACATGAAATTTCCTACTATTTTGAATGTGTTTTTCTCCTGAGCAGTTTTTCATGTGTTTTCTGTAGACCTTTATTTTCCAGAGCTCTTATAAAGTTACTTTAGCCAGTCTTTTGTTCAGTAGTTTCTGTTTATTTGGTTTTGTTTTTGTTCTTTTTTTTTTTTTTTTAAATGTTTCAGTGGAGTATGAAGGCTTGGAGCTTCCTAATCTGTTATTTCTTGTTGTAACTCTGGCAGTTTTATTTGTAATATTCTATGTTTAACCTAAGACTTCTTGATATAATTTATTTCTCAGCAAATGTTGAAAATTATTTTAATGGATTTAACTATCATTTATTTAATAGATATTAGGACCTATACCAGCATTATTACAATTTCTTTCCTTTCAATTCTTGGATGAAAAAATAGTGGAGGTACAAATAGTTAAAGCCATGTTTATCTAAGATTAACTTTCTCTGTTACTTTACTAACTCTAATACTGAAATTATTCTTTATATGTATTTCATAAGATTATTGAATTAATGCCATGGATATATAGTAAAGGTTCCAGATTTTGAAGTCAATTTGGTTTCAAAGTATGGGCTTTTACTATAGTATAGTTTGGCCAATATTTAACATAATGTTTAGACACATAATATTTTTCTCTGTGATAATAAAACAATATTAATGTAATAAAAGCTAGCACCCATGTTGATGCCAAACACTGATAAACATAGCCCTCAATTTTCATTCCTATTTGTATGCTGTTATCAATAAATTACAATGAAAGAACTTCAGAAGAACATTTGGGGGAAACCTGGGAGAGAATAAAGTAGACATTTCTTTAGAATACTGTGATTTCTACAGTTTAATTTTCTAAGAAATATTATGAACAACATTATCATTTTATTTTTTTCTATGCTGAACATTTCTTCTTATAAGCAAGCTATAACTCTGTAAAACAGAAGAAAAAAATATGTTGACTAGTTTTATATTTTGCATAAATATAATCCATGTCTTTTCTAACTCACCATGGCATTTAAAATGCTACAAACATTTTTAAAAAGCAAAACAAAGAGAAATATAAACCTGTTTAATGCATACACTTTGAAATGCAAATAAATTTTGCATTAATGAGCAAACTATACTGCATGCTAGTACTTTCATCTATTTTAGCATATTTTGAAGTTATAAAATTAGATGTTTTCTATATTTTAGACATATAAGTATTTGAGTCAAATAAGCATACAAACACAAATCTTTTAAAATCAACTTTTATATGCAATAGTACACATTTCGCATTTAAAACTAAAATAAATAGGATTCAAATGAATCAAGTTCTAATTGATACCTATAATACCTCAACATATTTCTATCAGAAACATTTGTTAAATAAATAGTTGCTTAAAAATCTTCAGATGAGCAGAGAACATTATTTTTATGCTGGCTTAGACTTTAGGAATGCTATTAAAACTAATTCAGATTATGAAATTGAATTAATTGTAAAACTTAGTCTTAATTTTTTTTTCTTTTTGTTAGATGGTACAAAAGAGGAGTTGTTAATTATAAGGAAGTGGAAGAATGGGCAGTAACTATTAAGAGGTAGACGTGGAATTTAAGATTACAGCCAATTCTGTCTGGGCTCAACAATTAAGTGAGTCCTCTAAACTTCTCATATTGTCATCAAATACTGGAATGTATTCCAAAATGTGAATCTTTTAGTAAAGATTTCTTTTTTTTTCTACCAAAGTACTGTATTTTTAAGTATTTTTAAAATTTATTTATTTGACAGAGAGAGATCACAAGTAAGAAGAGAGGCAGGCAGAGAGAGAGAGGGAATCAGGGTCCCCGGTGAGCAGAGAGCCTGATGTGGGGCTCCATCCCAAGACCCTGAGATCATGACCTGAGCCAAAGACAGAGGCTTAACTCACTAAGCCACCCAGGTGCCCCTGCTTTTAAGTATTTTTAAATACTTTATTTTTAAGTGTTCTTCTACTTCCCCCAATTTTTTTCTGGAATTGTCAGGGAATAAACATACTTAATATATAAATAAATATTGAAAGTTTAACAACCAGCTTTTTTTTCCCCCCTTTTACCTTCCTTCTTAAATCCAGTGCAAAAAGACTTTGTCCCCATCCCTCTATTAAGTATATATATAGCAAGGTCACAAAATATCCCTAAGTGAAAATGATCAGTTCTAGATTTTCATCTTACCTGCTTTTCCTTGGTATTTGACATGATTGATCCGTCCTATTTTCCTTAAATACTTTTCACTTGGCCTCTGGTACAGGTAATCTACTAGATCCTTTTACTTCTCAAGTCATTCCTAATATTTTGAATTTTCTGGGTAGTCCTCTTTGTCTCAAATTCTAAATGTTAAAGTATTCCATGCTTAGTCTTTCTATCACTTTTTCATCTATAGTATACCAAGATACTCATATCAAGTCCCCTGAATTTAAATAGCATATAGTCTTAGATTTCCAAATCCTTTTTCTCAACCACCAGTTACCAGCTTTAGGTGTATTTGTGTAACCACCTATGAAGCTTAGCTCATATTAATATTACAGATGGCTCTACATTTAAAATATAACTTCAATGTGACTATATATCACCATGTTTATAGGTATAAGTCCTTGTCCAAACCCCCATCTCTTTTCATCTACTGAAATATTCTCCAAACTAGTCTCCTTGTTTACACTAATTCTATGTAGTCTATTCTCCATGGTCAACAAGAATACTATAAGTTAGTAAGCCATATTGCATTATTTTATTTGCTTAATGTGTTCTAGTGGGTTTCTATAATGTTAGAACAAAATCCGAGTACTGTGAGGCCTTAGATGATATGACCTGTATTAGCTTCCTATTACTGCTATAACAAAGTACCCAAAAACAGTGACTTAAGCAATATAAACTTATTATCTTCTAGGGCTAAGGATTAGAAGTCCAAAATTAAACTTCCTGGGCTAAAATCAGGTTGTCTGGAGGATTATGTTCTTTCTGGAGGATCTAGGAGAGAATACATATTCTTGCCTTTTATAGTTTCTCTTGGATGCCCACATTCATTGGTCTGCAGCCTCCTTCCATCTTCAAAGTCAGCATAACCAGTTGAGTCTTTCTTATTTTGTATCACCCTGACACTGACTCTCCCACATCCTTCTTTTTTACTTAGAAGGATTGAAATCTAAAGAGACATCCAAACTGAAAGTGAGGGGATGGAGAACCATCTTTCATGATAATGAACCTCAAAAGAAAGCTGGGGTAAAAAATTCTCATATCAGACCAATTAGATTTTTAGTCTAAAGACTGTAGTCAGAGATACAGAAGGACACTACATCATTCTTAAAGGGTCTTTACACCAAGAAGATCTAAATATTGTAAATATTTATGTATCCAACATGGGAGCAGCCAACTACCTAAGCCAACTGTTAAGCAAAATAAAGAGTCATATTGATACAAATGCATCAATTGTAGGAGACCTTAACACACCACTTGCAGCAATGGACAGATCATCTAAACAGGAAATCAACAAAGAAACAAGAGCCTTGAACCAGATGGATCTCATATATATATATTCTGAATATATATATATTCAGAACATTCCACCCTAAAACAAGAGAATATTCATTTTTCTCAAGTGCACATGGAACTTTCTCCAGAATAGACCGCATACTAGGTCACAAATCAGGGCTTAACCAATACCAAAGGACTGAGATTATTTCCTGCATATTCTCTAACCACCATACCTTGAAACTAGAACTCAACCACAACAAAAATTTCAGAAGGAATTCAAACACTTGGAAGCTAATGACTATCTTGCTCAAAAATGTTTGAATAGGGGCACCTGGGTGGCTCAGTTGGTTAAGTGACTGCCTTCAACTCAGGTCATGATCCTGGAGTCCTGGGATTGAGCCCCACATTGGGCTCCCTGCTTGGCGGGAAGCCTGCTTCTCGCTCTCTCGCTCCCCCTGCTTGTGTTCTCTCTCTAGCTCTGTTTCTTTCTATCAAAAAAAAAAAAAAGAAGAAGAAAAAAAAAGAAGAAAAGGATGTTTGGATAAACCAGGAAATCAAGAATAACTTAAACATTTCATGGAAACCAATGATAATGAGGATACATCAATCAAAACCTGTGGGGGGAAATACATAGCCATCCAAGCCTCTCTCAAAAAAAATTGAAAAATCCTGAATACACCAACTCTCTTTATACCTTAATAAACTAGAAAACCAACAACAAATTAAGCCAACCCCACACACAAGAAGGGAAATAATTAAGAACAGAGCAGAGATCAATGAATTAGGAACTAGAGATATAGTAGAACACATCAATGAAACTGGAAGTTGGTTCTTTGGAAGAATTAATAATATCAATAAGCCTTTGGCCAAACTAATCCAAAAGAAAAGGGAGAGGACCCAAATTAATAAAATTATGAATGAAAAGGGAGAGATCACGACTAACACCAAGGAAATACAAACAATCACCAAAAATTACTATCAACAGTTATGCCAATAAGTTAACCCAGAAAATATGGATGCATTTCTGGAAAACTATAAACTTCCAAGACTGAAAGAGGAGGAAATTGAGAACCTGAATACACTAATATCTACTAATGAGACTGAAGCAGTGATGAAAAACTTCCCAAAAACAAGATCCCAGGACCTTGGGGAATTCTACCAAACATTCAAAGAAAAGATAATACCTATTCTCCTGAAGCTGTTTCAAAATTAGAAACAGAAGGAAAACTTCCAGACTCTTTCTGGAAGAATGAAGTCAGCACTACTTTAATCCCCAAACCAGGCAAAGACCCCATCAAAAAGGAATATTTCAGACTAATATGATGAACATGGATGCCAAGATTCTTAACAATATCCTAACCAATAGGATCCAACAGAACATTAAAAAGATTATCCACCACGACCAGGTGGGATTTATGCCTAGGATGCAAGTGTGGCTCAACATTTGCAAATCAATTAATGTGATAGAACAAATCAATAAGACAGAGAGAAGTACCACATGGTTCTCTCGATTGATGTAGAAAAAGCATTTGACAAAATACAGCATCCATTCCTGATTAAAACTCTTCAGAATACAGGGCACCATTCATTGAGTAGCTGCCTTCCGCTCAGGTCATGATCCTGGATTCCCAGCTTCAAGCCCAAATCAGGCTTCCTGTTTGGTGAGAAACCTGTTTCTCCCTCTCTCACTCCCCTTGCTTCTGTTCCCTCTCTAGCTGTGTTTCATTCTGCCAAAAAAAAAAAATCTTCATAATATAGGGATAAAGAGAATATTCCTCAACCTCATAAAACCTATCTACAAAAATCCTACAGCAAATATCATTCTCGATGGGGAAAAACTGAAGGCCTTCCCATTGAAATCAGGAACAAGACAAGGATGCCCACTCTCACCACTATTATTTCAACACAATGTTAGAAGTCCTAGCAACAGCAATCAGACGACAAAAAGAAATTAAA
The DNA here is from genome assembly GCA_004023965.1 of Spilogale gracilis. Lineage (NCBI taxonomy): Eukaryota > Metazoa > Chordata > Mammalia > Carnivora > Mephitidae > Spilogale > Spilogale gracilis. The sequence continues at coordinate 24,133 of PITA01025258.1, forward strand.
GATATACAAATTGGCAAAGAAGAAGTCAAACTGTCTTCACTGATGACATGATACTTTATATGTAAAACCCAAGAGAATTTCTCCCCAAACTACTGGAATTCATACAACAACTCAGTAATGTGGCATGATACAAAATCAATGCTCAGAAATCATTTGCATTCTTATACACTAACAATGAAAATATAGAAAGGGAAATCAGAGAATTGATTCTATTTCCATAGCACCAAAAACCATAAGATACCTTGGAATAAACCTAACCAAAGTCAAGGATCTGTACTCAAAGAACTACAGAACACTCATGAAAGAAATTGAAGAAGTCACAAAAAGATGGAAGAGCATTCCATGCTCATAGATCAGAAGAATAAACATTGTTAAAATGTCTATACTGGGGACGCCTGGGTGGCTCAGTTGGTTAGGCAACTGCCTTCGGCTCAGGTCATGATCCCGGAGACCCGGGATCGAGTCCCACATCAGGCTCTCTGCTCGGCGGGAAGCCTGCTTCTCCCTCTCTCGCTCCCCCTGCTTGTGTTCCCTCTCTGGCTGTGTTTCTCTCTGTCAAATAAATAAAATCAAAAAAAAAAAAAA
>PITA01025259.1:0-24713 GCA_004023965.1 Spilogale gracilis
AAAAATCTTACACAAAACAGTAGAGATAATAATTTAGCAGTGTTGCCGAATATAAGATCTCTATAGAAAAGCCTTCTTCACACCAGCAAGGAATAGTTAGAAAATATAATGTAAAAAGAAGAAAAGAAATAATTTATAATAGCAGTAGAAATCAAAAGCTATAATTAGGACTATGTTTAACAAAATATGCATAGGGGCGCCTGGGTGGCTCAGTCAGTTGGGTATCTGATTTGGCTAAGGTCATGATCTCAGGGTCCAGAGCTTGAGACCCACATCAGGCTCTGTGCTCAGTGGGGAGTCTGCTTGTCCCTCTCCCTCTGCCCTCCAACCCCCATGCTCACTGGCTCTCTCAAATAATAGCATTTTTAAAAATTCACAAAATAGAACACTTTTGAAATTCACCAGAAGATAACCTATGTAGGGGGGAGGCTAATATTCATGGATAGAAATGTAAAAATAGCATCTCTCCCACATTGATCTATAAATTCAGTGCATTTCTAGTTGCAATCTCAACAGAATGTTCTTGGGATAACTGGCTGGTTCCATTTTGTGGAAATGCATATTTTTTTAAAGAAAATAGCTAAGATACCTTTGAAGAAGAAGAATCACATACAATAGTACTGGCACTACTAGATACCAAGATTTATTTCGAGGCAGTCTTAATTGTGGCAGTGACCTTTTGATGCAGGAATTCACAGACTAGTTAAAGAATGATGTCTAGAAACCATCCCGTGCTTATATAGAAATTTGACTTAACACGGTAAAGGCATTGATAATTACAGCAGAGGAAAGAAAAGACCATCAAGTAAATAGTGCTGGAATAATTGGTTATCTATAAGGAAAAGAAATGTAGTTGGACACTTACTACATATCATACCAAAATCAATTCCATAGGACTAAAGACGTAAATATGAAATGCAAAAATATAATCCTTTTTAAGATGGCATAGGAAAATATCTTTATGATTTTGGAGTAGGAGAAGATTCCTTAAATAATACAGGAAAGGGACGCCTGGGTGGCTCAGTGGGTTAAAGCCTCTGCCTTTGGCTCAGGTCATGGTCTCAGGGTCCTGAGCAGGGAGCCTGCTTCCTCCTCTCTCTCTGCCTGCCTCTCTGCCTACTCGTGATCTCTCTCTGTCAAATAAATAAAATATTAAAAAAAACACAAACATACAGTAGAAAAAAATTTTAGTATCTGGGGGAATCAGACAATTTATATGAACAAATACAACCCTTCAGGGAAAATATCCTTTCTAATAACTAGAAAATAAAAAATTTTGAATTGCAAAACACTATTTAACATTATATTGGCAAAAAATATAATAACATCCAAAGCTGATAGCATTATAAAGAGGCTGCAGGGAGAAATATATACATATGAATATGGAAAGCAGTAAAGATTAGTGTTACAGAAAAAGTTCATTCCATTAAATCAGTAAACCCATTCCTATCTTAAAAGGAAAATACTAGGGTTGCCTGGGTGGCTCAGTCCTTAAGCATCTGCCTTCGGCTCAGGTTATGGTCCCAGAGTCCCAGGATTGAGCCCCACATTGGGCTTCCTGCTTGGCGGAAACCTACTTCTCCCTCTCTCATCTGTCTAGCTGTGTTTCTCTCCGGCAAATAAATCTTTAAAAAAACAAAAGGAACATACTGGTTCTATGAACGTTTTTACTTAAAATTTTATAGTTTTGGAAAAAAGATTTTATTTTTTTTATTATAATGTTCAGTTAGCATATAATATGTCATTAGTTTTTGACGTGTCTAGTGATTCATTAGTTGCATATAACACCCAGTGGTTGTAGTGTTGTTTTTTTTTTTAAGATTTTATTTATTAATTTGACAGAGAGATCACAAGTAGGCAGAGAGGCAGGCAGAGAGAGAGAGGAGGAAGCAGGCTCCCTGCTGAGCAGAGAGCCCGATGTGGGCCTTGATCCCAGGACCCCGAGATCATGACCTTGAGCTGAAAGCAGAGGCCTTAACCCACTGAGCCACCCAGGCACCCTGTTTTAATAGCAAAAAACATAAGGAACACAAATATCCAGGAGTTTATTTAAGAAAACTATTATCTTAAAATGATTAAATAAATAATCATTTAAAAGTATTTTTGAGAACTAGAAATACTTGGAGTATTTTTACATGTGGCAAATATGTAAAAGTATGAATGAAAAAGGGCTGGAACGTTATCAACAGTTGCGAGTTTTGATATTGATTATTGATAAATAATTATGCTAACCTAAGGGCACCTGGGTGTCCCTGTGAGTTAAACATCTGACTGTTGGGTTCAACTTGGGTCATGAGAGTGAGCCTGGCATCGTGCTTAGCTCAGAGTCTGCTTAAGGCTTGCTCTCCCTCCTTTCCTCCATCCTGTTGTTCACTCTCTCAAATAAATAAATCTTAAAAAAAAAAAAAAAGTATGCTAACTTGGGATGTAGCAGAAAATTTTTCCACCATTGCTTTTAACATTGTAGAATGTACTTTTATTTTAAAAGCACTTAGCATATAATATAGTTGTTATGCTATCCCTCAAAAAGGAAAGTGAAGATTTTTTTCATTTGCTTTTATAATTTTAGGAAAACAGTGGTCTGTCCTATCATTGATGTGATCAGCGATGATACTTTTGAATACATGGCAGGCTCTGATATGACCTATGGTGGCTTCAACTGGAAGCTTAATTTCCGCTGGTATCCAGTTCCCCAAAGAGAGATGGACCGAAGGAAAGGTGATCGGACTCTTCCTGTCAGGTAACTACTTTGTCAGACCTTTTCCCTAAAGTGGTATCGATAGGGAACAGTGGAGCTTTGGGAATCATATCAAAAGGATTCTAAGTGTATTTTGAAGAGATATGATACATTTGTGTACCATATATGTAGTTAAGAGCCACACATGCATTATTATTTTAAAGAGGGCATTCTCCTCTGATCCATTAATAAAATTGAGATTTTTTCATTTATATATATCTAGTGTACCTGAAAAAGTGATGGTAACATGCATATGTTCTTTCATTCCTATATGAACAACATTTTGCAAATCTGTCAGATTCGTGCTTTCAGTTGTTAAGGATAATAATATTTAACTTTAAGTCCAACTATCCCTTAATTAATCGTAAGTGTAATTGTAATGTGAAAATATTACCTGAAAGTGGGTTGTAGTGCCAAAATACAAGCTTGTAAATTCAGACTTGACTTGTACCATCTGGATGGTAGTTACTGACTGATGAAGTTAGAAAAGCTTGTTTCAAATACAAAAATAACCAGAATTGACACAAGTATAAAAAAGATTTCCATGAACACATTCTCATTTTTCCTCTGTTTTATACTTGGTCATCTATAGATTTTCTTTTCAGAAAGGGATAAGAATCTTGATGCTCTTCAGAACCTTGAAATCAAGACAGGGAGTCTCTGAGCCGTCCTGGGTTTTGTCGGGGCAGCATCAGCTTGCTGCGCCTGTACTGATGGAGAGCTCTTTCGAGCCAGGCCTTAGCTTTCTTCCCTCCTGGGCTTCTCAGGCCTGCTTTCCTTTGCAGTCGGGTTCCATTCTGGCAAAGCTTAGGAGAATTTCATTAATTGTATGCCAAGTCCTTTCCTGTAACAAAGGTGTTTTTCCATGATTTGCTAGACAGTTCAAATAACCATCTAAATCAGGAGTTCCTAAGCATTTTGTAGATGGTGGGCTTCTTTGAAAAATCTGATAAAAGCTAGGAGTCTTCTCTAATAGGGGGAAAACGCACATGTGCAAACAGAAGATTGAGCATACAGTTCTGGGAAATGTAGAGATTTCTCAAAACCTAGGTCAAGAAACCCTGGTACCAAATGGTAATTCTGGGTGTTGGCCTGTTTTCTGACTTCTAATGTAGTGGACTTCTCATTTTTTTTCTCTTCTAATATCGAAGTATGTCCTAACTTTTATGTGGAAACAACTGTGTCCTGGAAAGGCACGTGCTTGCAGAACCCTTCCAACAGCATGGAATCCGTCTGTTTTTAAGACATGGAATTGGAAGTGACAACTCATCCTAAAATGTGACCACTGTAGTCGCCGCTGTCCCTGGAACTTAGTTATTTTCTTCTAGTTGGAGTCCTTTTTTCTCCATACTCATTCTTCATGGAAATCGAATGGTTGACTGGTATTCATTTATATCAGTCCTCCTTTGTTACTATTTCTCTGCTTATTTCCACCTATTTGCACCCATTCTACATCCCTGGGCCATGCTCTGATGAATTGGGCACCTCTTCTGCGAGAAGGTATCATCCTTGGTCAGGCTGATAGTCAGTCCCCTTAGGAGTGACTGATTGTATTCTCTACTTCATCTCGTCCACTTCTCATCTACTAGGAAACAGACCTCATTGTTTTCATCCTGTGTAATTTGCCTCACTTTAGAACCTGGTATGTTAGAGTTGCTTACATGAATCTAGTTAGTTATATAGTCAGTATAGTTAGTTAATATAGTTAGTGTAGTTGCTAGGAACTGTGGGAAGATACCCAGTCAGATGGAGGGAATTATGATAACTAGCTTCTATTTAAGGAGTTTCAGATGTAAGCTTATTAGTCAGGAACTGAGGACCAAGAAAGGTACTGAAAACAGGAGAGGACTTGGGAAGGGCAGAGAAGGCTCTCCGGGCATAAGCGGTGACAGAGGGTAGGCCCAACAGTCAGCATGTCTGAAGACCAAATAACATGGCAGAAAAACACAGAAAATGCTTAGGTCCCTGTGAAAGTTTCTGAAGAATATGAGAATAAGCATTTGTTCCCTAGTTATGAACAGTTAATGAAACTACTTTTAAAAATGAAAACTGATTGTAAATTTTAAATTCTTAAAATTAACAGTATAGTATTATGATTGAATTTCAGAACACCTACAATGGCAGGAGGCCTTTTTTCAATAGACAGAGATTATTTTCAGGAAATTGGAACATACGATGCTGGAATGGATATTTGGGGAGGAGAAAATCTAGAAATTTCCTTTAGGGTAAGTTCCCTTTGAAAAAAAATAATCTTTTATTTAACCTTAAATATAGATATGCTTTAATTATTCATATTATGTATCTCTAAATAAAAATTGAATTTAGTATGAGTTTTTCAGACTTTAAAATCTCAGTTCATAAAGAAATTTCATGTTACTATTAAGGGTTCCTCAAACTATGTTTTAAGCAAATAAATCAGTGATCTTAATAGTTAAACTGTAAAACTTACACAAGATTCCCTAGTTGTTTTGAATTTGTTATTTTCAAGGAAGTAATTCAAGCTCTAAAAATAAAAAACAATATGTAGTTTCTATATGGTACTATGGTACTTGACTGCCAAAAACATAATTTCACTTTCTGTAATATGCTTTGTCCTTCTGTTGTGAAAATTATTTTCTCTTATATAAAACCTGGTCACTTACTGGCTTTACATTATTCAATAGAAAAAGGCAAAAGAATTCTGAAATTGCTCTAACTTAATTTAATTCAATTTATATAAAGCATATATATTAAGCATTTCACATTCACCAAAATCAACATGTTAAGTGACTGCATATTTCTGAAAATAATCAACCTGAGAAATGCAGCTTATAGTGGAACCCACAATGCACTGCACTCTAATCTAAACCAGCTACCTCACTTTGTGCCTGGTGGATCACTTTGCTCTCTTAGGAAAGGTTAGAGGTTTAGACCCTAGATCATCTTAGAAATCCTATCCAGCTGTATCACTTTGTGATCCTAGGAGAACTTTAAAGTAGAGGCACTGAATATTTAACAAAATCAGAACTCAAAATCTGTTTTAATTATAAATAACAGATTTTTAACTTACAGAAAAATGCATTTTGATAGGAGCAGAAGGGTAATTTCATTAAACTAAGAATATGAACCCAAAGTTGATGATCCCTCTTTTACCCATTTTTGGTTTTTATTCTCATGAAGATGACAAAGTATGCTGTCACTGCCCCAATGAATAACTCATGAGAGATCTAGTTTAGATTTCTAGGATATGTTTAATATACAGGCTATGACAAGTTTCGGAAAGGAGGGACAGATAGGACTCTGGCTGAATATTCCATGGCCAAAATTTTTTGACTATGAACCATGCATATACTACACACAAAATTAAACTCGAATTTAAAATTTAAACTTAGTGGCACTTGGATGACTTAGTCGGTTAAGCTTCTGCCTTCAGTTTAAGTCATGATCCCAGGGTTCTGGGATCAAGCCCCATGGCGGGCTCCCTGATCTTTTAGCATGGAGTCTGCTTGTCCCTTTCCCTTTGCCCCTCCTCTCTTTCATGCTGCCATTTTCAAGTAAATGAAATCCTTAAAAATAAATAAATAAAATTTAAACTTAATTCAAATTTGAAACTTAAGATCTTTTTATGAATCCTGGCCTGTAGTTAGAAAAATATAGCTCTGTGAGGCGCCTGGGTGGCTCAGTCCTTAAGCGTCTGCCTTCGGCTCAGGTCATGATCTTGGAATCCTGGGATCCAGCCCTGCATCGGGCACCCTGCCAGTGGAAAGCCTGCTTCTCCCTCTCTCACTCCTGCTGCTTGTGTTACCTGTCCAGCTGTGTTTCTCTCTGACAAATAAATAAATAAATCTTTTTTTTTTTTTTTTCAAAAAAGAAAAAGAAAAATATAGCTCCAGACTACCTATCTTTTCTGCATTTAGCCTTTAACCTATCTTTTCTGAATTTAACCTTCAACTTCTGGTTTGGTCAGAACCAAAAATTACAGAGAAATATGCTTCTGAGGAAGCACCAGTTTTGTGGTCATATAGCAGGGGCTCCACTATATATATAGTCATGATTCTATGAAATTTTAACTATGAACATCCATATATGTGAACATTTTTTTTTAAACCATCAGGGCCTTGGGGCACCTGGGTGGCTCAGTCATTAAGTGTCTGCCTTCAGCTCAGGTCATGATCCGAGGGTCCTGGGATCGAGCCCTGCATCAGGTTCCCTGCTCGTTGGGAAGCCGTCTTGTCTCTCTGTTAAATAAATACAGATCTTAAAAAAAAATAAAATAAACCATCAGGGTCTTAATATGATCTTCTTTGCTTTTGTTTTCAGATTTGGCAATGTGGAGGAACTTTAGAGATTGTCACCTGCTCACATGTTGGGCATGTGTTTCGGAAAGCCACACCTTACACATTTCCAGGAGGCACAGGACAGATTATCAATAAAAATAACAGACGACTTGCAGAAGTGTGGATGGATGAGTTCAAGAATTTCTTCTATATCATTTCTCCAGGTTAACATTTTGCATTAGAAATACAAGACTAGAACTTTCTTGTCCCTGATCTTAGTGCATCTGAGAAGGGGTAAGAAGGAGGTAGAAAAGCTTTGAGAAGAGGCAAAGCACCAACCTCACAGGATTGATGTAAGAAAGAAATGAAATCATACTATACAAAGTGCTTAGTGCATTGCCTGCTATGTTATTAACAGTAAGTTGTCTAGGCCAGTATTGTAGACACTGCTCTCAGCCCAGATGTTACCAGTGTTCTGTGTTATTTTTAACCTAATTGTAATGTGTAACATTTATATGAAAATTTGACTCTGTCAGGGCCAGTGCAGAGCACAGTTGCATGCCTCAAGGGACTTCTGTCCAGGAAATTCTCTGCCATTCAGGGTGTTGTGGGAACAGTTATTCCATCAGCTCTAAGTCTTCCTGACATTGTTAGCATTCCAGCCTAATTTTTTCATTACTACAATACTGTCAAGTCACAGTTCACACACCAGCAAGTTGTGTGAGAGAAACCTTCCTGAAAAGTTGGTCTGCTTAATATTTGGGCAAATGAGTTCTTGATTCTTATTTTTGCCTTCACATATGTGAAAGTTTTCTGATCCTGTGAAAACTTATATTTGTGTGTAATACTGCTAGCATTGTATTTCATTCTCCTAGAAATTTTATTTTTCAGGACATCTGGATGGCTCAGTCAGTTGAGCGCCTGCCTTCAGCCCAGGTCATGATCCCAGGGTCCTGGGATTGAGTCCTGCATTGGGCTTCCAGCTTGGCAGAGAGCTTGCTGCTTCCCCTGCTTGTGCACATGTGTTTTCTCTCTCTGTAAAAAAGAAATAAAATCTTTTTTTTCTTTGAAGATTTTATTTATTTATTTCATAGAGAGAGAGATCACAAGTAGGCAGAGAGGCAGGCAGAGAGGGGAAACAGGCTCCCTGCTGAGCAGAGAGCCCGATGTGGGCATGACCTGAGCCGAAGGCAGAGGGTTTAACCCACTGAGCCACCCAGGTGCCCAATAAAATATTTTTTAAAAAATTTTTTCTTTGAAAAAAATAAAACAGATGTCAGTATATTTCTTTGTTTTTTATTTTGGACAATGGATTCATGGTATATTACCTGTATAGTCACACATCACCAAAATGGTACCCCTTTTCCCATTTGCCTGGCTTGTTAAATGCAATATTTGAATATAAATGTGTTACCTAATAGAACATCAATAATTCAGAATCAATTATTTCTTTCAACAGGTGTTACAAAGGTAGATTATGGAGATATATCATCAAGACTTGGTCTGAGACACAAACTACAATGCAAACCTTTCTCTTGGTACCTAGAGAATATTTATCCTGATTCCCAGATTCCACGTCACTATTTCTCTTTGGGAGAGGTAAAATGCATTTATTCTATGTGGTTGTTTATTTGATTCTCATTCATCAAAAACAGTAGAGGTTAAACATTCAACAAGGGAATCCCTTCATATTAAAATTACATAACCTCAAGTGTAAGAAAGTTCTTGTCAGTAAACACCATCTACCCCCTAATTTGAAATCTTGTTAATTTTTTATCCTTTTATAGTTTATTAAAATAAGAATGCTCCACCCCTAACCTTTTAGAGTTGGACTCTTATTTCAATAGTTTCGTGTCTTCAGCAGACTTCTTATTTTAACAAACTGACCCATCTAGTCAAAAGCATATATTCCTAAAGATAATGTCCTGGTGTTAATTAACCTGAATGAAAGAAGTAAAGATGATTTGTGAAGAACTGACAAGGAAAGTTGAAAGACCATATATAAGTCATAGCAGCAAATGATATGTATGGACAGGGCCATAACCAGGCCCCATCCCAGGATTGAATTCCTGACACTCAGGAAATGTAACCCCCCACTGCATAGGAGGCTGTCACTTCCCCAGTCGTTCCGTGCATTCAACAAATATTTGAGTATCTACTATGTGATGGATACTATTTTACATACAAGGAATACAGCAGGAAATAAAGTCTCTGCTCTTGCAAGTCTTACAGTCTGTGGAGGAAGCCAGGTTTTTAAAGTCACAGTATAGCAGGCAGAGATTTAAAGAAGTGAATGAGCAAGCCATATGAATTCCTGGAGAAGGAGCATTCTGGGCACCGGGAAAAAGAAATACAAAGGCCCTAAGACAAGAAGGTACTTAGCACGTTCCAGAAACAGCAGAGGCCAGTTGTCTGGAATGGGGTGAATAGGGTCGAGGGAGTAGAAAATGTGGTCAAGACATACCAAGGGTCAGATAACACAGAGCTGGTAGGCCACAAAAAGCACATAGGGTTTTATTCTGAGGATGGGAAGCCAGAGAGAGACAAGCAAACCTTCACTGGGAAAGGATCAGATTGCTATATTGAGCAAAACTATGTGGGGACAAGAGTAGAGCTGGGGTACCGGTGAAAAGAAAGAGTAGTGAAGCACTGTGTTAAGATTTTCGCCTGAGATGCTAGAACAGGGAAGTTGGCATTATCAAGATGGGAAGGCTTGAGGAGGTGCAGGGATGTTCAGCTGTGCAGTTTGGGATATGTTAAATTGGATCCAGGTAAAGATACAGATTTGCATTTACAAATCTGCAGTCTGGATGAGAGGTCGGGGATGGAGATCTAAAGTTAGGGATTATCAGTAATATAAAACAAAACTGCATGAGATCACCTTGGGAAGAGCAAGTGTAGATGAAGAAGAAGGGGAGGACTGAGGATCAAGCTATAGGAAACTCCACAGTCTAGAATTTATGAAAATGAGAGGAAATTAGCCAAAAAGATTTAGAAAAGAGTGACCACTGAAATAGGAGAACCAAAAGAGTGGTATCCCAAAGACTAAGAGAAAGATGTGTTTCAGGGAAGAGGAAGTGGTTGGCTATTGAGAAAGACTAGTACAGAGAACTGGCAATTGGATGGGGAAGGGAGAAGTTGTCATTAGGCTTCATCTCACTGTGTTCATATGGTTCCCATGGAGATTGGTAGGGACAAAATCCCTAATGGCTTCAAGGAAGAAAAGGAAGTAAAGATCATGAATATGGCAGGTCTTACAGGAAATTTTGCTTAAAGGAGAGCAGAAAATGGTAGCTAAAGGGGAATATGGTGGTAAAGCAGGGGCGTTGTTTGCTAAAAAAGCCATTGATTATAGGAGTCATGTTTAGTAGATGGTCATGGGGGGGACAGGATGAGAAGGCAGGGTATCCATTGAAATAGGAAGGAAGGTGGAGGGAGTGGGGACAAGTGTTAAGGTCAGTTGTTGATTTGAGGATAGCAGCAGGTAGTTTGTGGTGGAAGTATGAGGAAGCTCTTCTCTGATTCTTATGTTTCCTTGTTGAACAGAAGATCACCAGTTCAAAGTAAAGAGAGGGTATTGATGTTGAGGGGGTAGGGAATGAAGAAAAGATGTAAAGTAGAGTAGGGTGTCAGAGAGCAAATACATCACAGAGGAGAGCCTAGGGACTGATCGTGGTGAGTCAGTGAAATGATTCAGCCCGTGTCAGGGTGAGTGCATTTGCCGTTAGTTGTTACTGAGGCTACTTCAGGCTTGACTTGAATGCCTCTGAACTTTGTTGTGATGTAAGAAATTCATCCTCAAGCTGATGAAGAGTATGCTGAGTTTCTTGCTCCATTAATGAGACTATTCCTTTTGCTGTAGCCACATTACAGTCAAGGGGTGTGTGTGTGTGAGTGTGTAGGAATATTAGCCATCAAAATGTTTGATGTACCATGGAATGTACATGGGGGGATGTACCATGAGAAGATTTATAGCAGTTGCTCCTGTAATTTACCTTTTTTTTTTAATTTAAATTTTACTTAGTTAACCTACAGTGCAATATTGGTTTCTGGATAGAATTCAGTGATTCATTGCTTACATACAGCACCCAGTGGTCATCACAACAGGTGCCCTCCTTAAAGCCCAACACCCATTTGGGCCATCTCCCTCCCTACCTCCCTCCATCAACCCTTTGTTTGTTTTATATTGTTAAGAATTTCTTATGATTTGTTTCCCTCTCCTTTTTCCCCCTTTCACATATGTTCATCTCTTGTGTTTCTTAAATTCCATATATGAGTGAGATCCTATAGTATTTGTCTTTCACTGACTTATTTCACAGAGATTAATACACTCTAGCTCCATTCACGTTGTTGCAAATAGCAAGATTTCATTCTTTTTGATGGCTAATATTCCAGTACACACACGCAGACATACATATACACACACATTTACACCACATCTTTGTCTCTTCATTAGTCAATGGACATATGCTAGTTGGCTCTCTCCGTGGTTTGGCTATTGTTGATAATGCTGTTGTAAACATGGACTGCATGTATCCCTTTGAATCTGTTTTTGTATCCTTTGGGTAAATATCTGGTAGTGTAATTGCTGGATCATAGGTAGCTCTGTTTTTTAACTTTTTTTTTTTAAGATTTTATTTATTTGACAGAGAGAAACATAGCTAGAGAGGGAACACAAGCAGGGGGAGTGAGAGAGGGAGAAGCAGGCTTCCCGCTGAGCAGGGAGCCCGATGTGGGACTCAATCCCAGGTCTCTGGGATCATGCCCTGAGCCGAAGGCAGTCGCTTAACCAACTGAGCCACCCAGGCACCCCTATTTTTAACTTTTTGAGGAACCTTCATACTGTTCTCCAGAGTGACTGCACTGCTTGCACTCCCACCAGCAGTGTAAGAGGGCTCCCCTTTCCCCTCATCCTTGCCAACACCTGTTTCTTGTGCTGTTAATTTTAGCCATTCTGACAGGTGCAAGGTGGTATCTCATCGTGGTTTTGATTTTTATTTCCCTGATGATGAGTGACGTTGGGCATCTTTTCATGTGTCTGTTAGCCATCTGGATGTCTTCTTTGGAAAAGTGTCTATTCATGTCTTCTGCCCATTTCCTTTTTCTTTCTTTTTTTTTCCCTCAGCCTCTAAGGTCTTCTGCCCATTTCTTAACTGGATTATTTGGGTTTTTGGGGTGTTGAATTTGTAAGTTCTTTATAGATTTTTAGATACCCTTTATTAGATATATCTTTTGCAAATATCTTCTCTCATTCCATAGGCTGCCTTTTAGTTGTGTTGTTTCCTTTGCTGTGCAGAAGCTTTTTATCTTGATGAAGTCCCTTTCGTTTTTGCTTTTGTTTTCCTTCCCTCTGCGATTGTCTAGTAAGATATTTCTACAACTAAAGTCAGAGAGGTTTCTGCCTATGTTCTCCTCTAGGATTTTGATGGTTTCCTGCCTCAATTTACATCTTTAATTCTTTTTTGTGTGGTATAAGAAAGTGGTCTATTCTCACTCTTCCGCATGTTGCTGTCTGGTTCCCAACACCATTTGTTGAAGAGACTGTCTTTTTTTCCATTGGATATTCTTTCCTGCTTTGTTGCAGATCATTTGACCGTATAGTTGTGAGTATAACTTGCCTTTAGAATAGAGAAGGAGTTGTTTTTTTCCCTTGAACTAACCCATTTGGGATAACACCTAGGCATTGTTCACTGGGCCAGAATACGCGTGTATTACAAAGAGCCACGTGTCTAACCCACAGTAGATTGCCAAGGCAAGTTTGTTCCTTATCTGCCTCTTACCAACTGACTTTCTATAAAAGGAACAGATTTTACTGTCTGTGGCCTGCGTGTCACTGCGTTTTTAACAAAGCAGATGGTCCTAAGCTTGTTTGCCCTTAATGTCAGGCCACCCTATGCAGAGTAAAGCTCTAATTTCTGGGGCTGGGGTCGTTCTTAAGCACCCACCGTAGTGCAGCCAGGGATCTCATGCTGGGATGATAGTTCCACCTTCACGAGCTTTACTATGCTAAAAACTGGAATTTAGACTTTTGGGGATCTTTTGTCATACTTCAGAAGGTCTGGAGAAGCCTGAAATCTTAGGATTTTAGAGTAAAAAGGGGGAATGAGAGGTAGGAATTTAGTCTCTGCCTTCACTAAGCCTGACTCATAGCTCCTAGAGGACCTTGAACTGAGTAAATGTGTTTCATTTTGATATCTAATAGCTGTTAATCGAGGGGATAAATACTCTAAAAAACAACCACAGAAAGCAAGTAAGTCAGACCTTCTGACAGCTTAGCCAGTCATACAGACTAACTGATGGCTTCTCTAGGCAGATCTAATAACCCTAAGATATGGTGAGTGTGAACTCTGTGTCAGGTGCTGGTCAGAGTGCTTTACAAATATTAACCCATTCTATCCTCATATCAGCATTATGAGATATAGGTGCTATTATCCCCACTTGACAGTAAGTAAATTGAGGCATACATAAATGGTTTAAACAACATCCTCAGGTTACAGCCACAAAATAGAAGAGGTAGAATTTGAACATAGGCAGTATGGTTTGAGAGCTTATGCTCTTAACCATTAATACCTGTATGCCTTCTCATGTCCAACCAGTATTTCTCTTATGGCAGAGAGGGGGGGAAAAGTGAATCCAGATTCCATTATACTAGATTCCAAAAATCCTTTAATTGCTTATGTTGTTCCATCTAGTGGAGGTACCAGGATTCTGGAGGAGACTGAGCAAAAACTAAGAAACATAGACTCTGGGTTCCTGCCTGTCCCCAGGAATGAGTGTGTTTACAGTTATTTTCAACTTTCATGGTCAAAAATTATATGGTAATGATGCCATGTACACCTAAGTTGTTACTTTAGAAAGCGGTTGAAGAGTTGCTGAATGTGTCAATTAGGAAGAAAACCTGACAGTTACCCTGGGCCTACTATGTGTCAGTTTCTGTTAGGCTTCTCTTTGTGTTACCTCATTGAGTGCCCTCAGCAAACTTGAAAACAATCGGTATCCCTTTTATACAGATGAGAAACTGAGGGTCTTACAGCCAGTTTTCCCAGTTACTGTGTTCTAAAGAATGCTGAGGTCTAACATCCCTGAAGGTGCTCAATTAGAAAGGCAGGGAATAGGGGTAAGGGAGTAGATTTTGTGACCAGAAATGATTGGGAAATGCTGCTTTTTATATCTTAACGTGCTTCTCTACCCCTAGTCCCCACCTCTCCTAAAAGTCACAATACAGTAAACAGCTTTGAAAAGTCTTTCAAAAAAAATTTAAATCTGTTTAACCCAGTAATTGTAGACACATTTGATCACAAAACCCCCCGTATAGTGGCACATGGGTCAACACTTGGGGGAATAATTTTGTTCAGATCATAGTTCTGGGAGTCACCTGTCTTAGAGTGCTAACCGGTTAGTCTCGTGGCTAGTAATGCTAGAGTAGGGAGAGAAACCCATGTCTGCAGGTCCCTACACCCTACGCTTTCACTCCTGCCTACCTGCCTCTGCATACCTCAGAAGTGCAGCCCTTTCCCCCTAGCCACTATAGTTCAGATGTTGCTGTGATCCAAGTACAAAGCTTCCTATTTCCTATTTCTTCACCCATTGGCATTCTCACATTTGTACATGGTGCCCGTGACCATTTTGGTTTGGCTCCTTGGCAAGCCTGGCTCTGTAAGGATGTGTTATTCAGACATAAACAAATCCTATAAAAAGGAGCATTAGCCTGCTAACTTTCCCCCTGGAAGTAATTTAGATCCCTTAAGATTTCTACTAATTCCAGAAAGTACGAACTGGATGTGGGCACTTTCATGTGCCTTTCACAGAGGGATAAGGAGATGATAACTGGGCTTCATTAACATGTGTGCATACTGTTTCCTGTCATTGCCAAGTAGTCCCTCTCAAACCGTGGAAGACTTCAGCCTTTGTGTCAGTGTCTTTCCTGTATATCCAGTGTGGTAGCCACTTGCCACATGTGGCTGTATTTAAACGAACTAAAATTAAATAAAATTTGAAAGTGAGTTCCTCAGTTATACTACCCACATATTTAGTGCCCAACAGCAAGAAGTAAAAGAAAAAACATAATAAAGTACTCAATAGCCACACATGGCTCATAGCGACCATACTGGATGATGCAAGTAGAGAACACGTCCATCTTCAACAGAAGTTCTCCCAGACAGTGCTGGACACTAACACAAACCAGCAACACGGGAAGTAGTCCGCCTTATTGTCATTCCACACATTCTCCTTTCCTAGGCCCTGAGTTGAGGTATCCACATTGCTTGTCAAATCCACTATTTTTAAAAACTTGTAACTACTGTATGCCCTCTATAATCGTCACTACTCTCAAATAATTTAGGTGCATTCTAGAACAACTTTCATAGGAAGGTACTATATCAGAGTTCCAAACCACCCTGTCAGTAGTTATTTTCCTGCCAGGCTAAGGGGAACCTCAGGATTGTATTTATGTTTAGGATGATGAAATGATGAAATCTCTCCTCTTTTCCTACTTGATTTTTTAGTTTAAGAGTCCCTGATAATTTAGAATCTCAGTTGTCATTAGACATCCTGATGATTACCAATATCTTGCCCAACAAGAGGACATCTCTTATTTCTCTTTATTTCTCTTTCCAAGACAGTCATCAAGGTGGAACTTGGAATGTGAGGAAACTAGAAGGAATTGATAGTGCAGCAAGGCCACTGAGCATTCAGCTGTCAGTCTGGTCTACCCTGTGTATGTGTTTGTAGTAGGAAGTTTGGATTGACCTTCATGTGCTATGCATCTGTATGTATGTCTGTCTAGTTTACCTCTAACTTCCTCTATTTTTATTACTGTCTCATAGATAAGAAATGTGGAAACAAATCAGTGTCTAGATAACATGGCTAGAAAAGAGAATGAAAAAGTTGGAATTTTTAACTGTCATGGTATGGGAGGTAACCAGGTGAGTATTTTTAGTAAAGCTTTAAAAAGAATAATTTTTGGATTTGTTTTAATCTTCTGCCCCTTTTATCTCATTACATCATTCAGGAAATATTTTCCTACCTATGAAGAGATGATAATAAAGACCTTTAGGAGAAGGGAGCTTTCAATCTAATGATTATTTTTAAATGAAACGTTTGTAAAAGGCCCCTTTGTGAGAACTGTGTTTACATTGCTGTGCATGAGATTTACTCTGCCTTTTTAGTCAAACAGATGACAGCCCTTGACAATACACTCATGTATACAGAGAACTCAAGATCATTTTTTCTTTTCCTCTGTGCAAAAGTAGTGGTAGCTTTTCTGAGTCATTTATTATCCTAATACTGCATTAGTCAAGTTCAAAAAATCTTGAATTTTTTTTTTCTGCCAGATTTATTGGCTGCTTTCTTTTAGTGTTAAAGTTTATATGTGTGCATCTTTTTCAGGTTTTCTCTTATACTGCCAACAAAGAAATTAGAACGGATGACCTCTGCTTGGATGTCTCTAAACTTAACGGCCCAGTCACAATGCTCAAATGCCACCACCTAAAAGGCAACCAGCTTTGGGAGTATGACCCAGTGGTAAGTTACTCAGTTGCGTACGGGAATGAAATTGTGTTTTGTAGCTAAAAGAGTAAGTTCTTTGTGGTGAGAAGAATGAATTCTTATAGAGTTTGAATTATGAATCAAATTGTTCTTACCCTACGTTTTAATCTCCCCAATAATTGGCCTTGCCTCCATTCCCTGTTCCTTGTCGCCACCATAGCCACTCTCCCTCTGTCTGTCCTCAAGCTCTGTTGTCTGTCATGGGAGAAATGGAGCCAGGAGCAGGCTGTTTAAATTACTGAGTCAAAAAAGGTGAGCTTTAAATAATGAAATTATCTGGCTCATGGTGATTCTTGGAGACATGTAACAAAACTCTTTATCTTTGCTTTCTTCTGGAACCTCTCCCACTCTTCACACACTGTATGTTGAACTCACACAGAGGTACATAAAAGATCAATCAAAGCATCTCCAGTAAGTCTGCCCCATGCCTTGTATCTGGCTAACCTCCCAACTTGGGCTCTTGCTCTATAGTTCTTGCACCAGCTCCAGAATCTTCAGTAGGTCTTTCTCTGATTCTTTTTCCTGTGCACCTGCATTAATTTTCTCTTTCACGTTAGGAAAGACTTCTCTTCCTGCTTGACTTTCTGCATTCCATCGTGTGTTGTAGGACAGTGAGTGGCCAGCATTCATGCCGCTGGTTCTCCAGCTTTAGCTCCTGCCTCAACCTGACACTACCAAAACAGCTCCTGGATACAAAGCCAGGACTACTCCTCTCTCTTTTCCCGTAACTTCTCTATTCGCATTTAATGTTGTGGAACAGATAAGATTTTAAAATTCTTCTGTCCTTTGGCTTCAGCTGCACTACTGCTTAGTTTCTCCTCTTCACTTTCTCCCTCTTCCTTTCATCTGCTTGTATTACTCTGTTGCTTCTTTCCGCCCCTTCCGTGGAGATGTGCTGAGCTCTGACTTTGGCTGTCTTTTCTCACTATACCGTGTCATATGCAAACCCTGGTCTACCTTAATCATCAGCTCTACTATGCCTGGAACATAGCCTGTACTTTCGCACCTCCACTGAAGATCATACAGTTCCCTCTGCCTCTAACAAATCCTCCTCCTTGACATCACTTCCCTCAATCCCAGCCAGAAAGCAGTTCCCTCTCTTCTAGTTAACAGTCCTCTCTGACCCCTGTCATTCTGAACTGCTTTGTTTCTTGTTTCTCTTCTAGTCTTTTCTCCACTATTAAACTGTTAGCTCCTAGAGGGCAGAGACTGTGCTTTATAAATCCCGAGTCTGCCTCCACAGTGTCAAACTATGGTAAAAGTAATACTAAATAGAACAGTAACTCAGTTACTAGGACTATTAGAAATGGCCTCAATGAGATGCTCCAGGGTTCTTCATGGGCACAGGTTACTGCCGTTCTGGGGATAGCCTCCCAGCACAACAGGGTGTGCAGCATCTGACTCCAGACACTAAAGGCCAGCAGCACCCCACAGTTATTTTAAAGATGAGGGGTACCTGGGTGGTTCAGTCAGTTAAGTGTCCAACTCTTGATTGCAGCTCAGGTCATGATCTCAGGCTTGTGAGACCGAGCCCTGCAGGGCTCCATGCTCAGCAGGGAATCTGTTTGAGAATCTCTCCCTCTGCCCCTCCTCCCCATCTCATACTCTCTCTGAAATAAATAATCTTAAAAAAAAAAAATCAAGAAACCTCCTAATTGTTCAATGAAAAATGACAGTATATTAGAAAACATAAAACCTATTTATAGTAATATGAACAAATAAGGGCTTACTCTTCTTAATAAGTCTGGAGGTAAGTGGCTTCAGGGATAGAGATCCAGTGGCACGGTGGTGTCAGGGATAATTTTGCGGCATATTCCTAGCCTTCGTGTGTGGCCACAGATGGCTGTTGCAGCTCTCAACGTCTCCCAAGTCAAGGGAAGAGAAAGGGAAGAGGGGATATCGCACTACCTTATATGTTGCTCCTAATCAGGAAAGCCAGAGCTTTTCCTGGACACCCCCCTGCAGAATCTGTGTCTAATGGATCAGAACTTCATCCCATCCTGACATCCCCTCTGCCAGCTAAAAAGGAGGCTGGTTAAACAGGCATTGGGGTTTCCAGTCTCGCTGGTGTGATGGAGACAAGAAGTGGGCATGGCTACTGGTAGCTTATGAATGATCTTCAGTCCCCCTACACCTGTTACTCGAGAACTAGGTGTGTGGTTAGAAATTTAAGGAGCTAAAGTGGATTTAGAAAGAACCAGTTATGAGTATAAAATTTTAAAACATCTGGAGCTCTTTGCACAGTCTTATCTGAGATAAAATTTGAGTTTGTAGGCTGGGTTCTACCAGAAACAGACTCAGATAAAGTTTAGTGTTCACAGTGTTTATTAGGGAGTAGGGAGCAGCCTTTGAGTCAACACCTGTGAAAAAGAGAGGGAGAAGCCCGAGTTGGGCAGGGGAAGAGTAGCACCATGCTGCAGCTCCCCGAGACTCAGCTGCCTAGTCAGCGTTGTCCTGCCTCCACTGGTCAGAAACACACAGCAAGCTGGAGAAATAAAAATAAATTACTGACATAAATATTTTAAGCTTTAAGTCCTCTTTATACCCAACATGGGGCTCGAACTCGAGACCCTAAGATCAAGAGTCACACATGCTCCCTGGAGCCAGCCAGTGCCCCTTTATAAACCTAAAATCATGACATCGTAGGTTCCAAAGGAACCCTAGAAATAAAACCCAGGGCTTTTTTATACTAGTAGAGACACTGAAGCCCAGAATGGAACTTACCCTGGGTCACAGAGCAGATAAAGTGATGTGACAGTGTCTCAAACCTGGAACTCTAGACCCAGGATTCTTTGCATAGTCCCATACTACCTGTTTTACTTATATTCTATGTTACATACAGTTTATGACACCAGCTTCTTGGGCTTTGATGATTGTAACTGTCCTTTCTAGAATAAATTACAGATTTTGATCCAGTTGTAGCTAGAGAGTAGGGGCAAGAGCCAGCAAATTATCTTTCCCAGTTTACAAGTAGACTTTAAGCAATTAAAATTATAGTTCTTACCCTCTCCTTCAAAGGTCACAACTAGCTGTCACTGCTTATCCAGTTGCCTTCATCGAGCTTTTTCTGTATAGAGACAAGTCAGTGCTGACTGGGTCCTCTTCTGAGTAGAGTACAGTGACAACAGTCCCCATGAAAATGACATGTTCCAAATAAAAGAATTACATTAAAATAGAGGGGTAAGAATCAGATAAATGTGTGTTAGTAAACATATTTCACATTTTCTTATAGCTGTATACATTTACAGGATAATGCTTAATTCACATTCCTACACGGCTGCTTTGAGTAACAGACAAATGAACTGAGCTACGCTAATCACTCCTAACACTCTCTTGTCCTGATGTTTTGAAGTTACTCAAAGTCAACATGACAGCATCAAATCTGTAGCACAGACAAGTGCATAGAAAATTGTATAGCTACATCTCTTAGCCATGTATTAAGGGCTGCTTCATAAATCTTATGATCTCTTAAGATTTTGAGGCTTCTCAAGGACCCAAGTTTCTAAGGACTGGAGGTTTGGAATCACAGAATTAATTTGAACAGTCTTATCACAGGGAAGTGAAGCAATTTTGAAATAGTTTTTTGAAAATAAATTGAGGATCCTAAATTAGGAACCACTAATCTAATTTTTTTTTTTTTTGAAGCTGAAGCACAAAAGTGAAATTTCTCCCAGTATTCTAGAACTTGTGCAGAATTGGGACTTAGCATTTTGGTTGTCTTACTTCAAGTTCAGTCAAGTTTAGTGTAACTGTACCCCAGTGCTTTTCTCCCTCCTACGTAGCTCTTACGGCGGTCTTTATATAAAGTACTGCTTTTACTACAGAGCAATTTGAGATGTGTTGGTTGAGATGTGTGAGTTTTATTTTTCACTTTCATGTTAAGATTTCTTTTCTGTCACTTTCAGAAATTAACCCTGCAGCATGTGAACAGTAATCAGTGCCTGGATAAAGCCACAGAAGAGGATAGCCAGGTGCCCAGCATAAGAGACTGCAACGGAAGCCGGTCCCAGCAGTGGCTTCTTCGAAACGTCACCCTTCCAGAAATATTCTGAGACCAAATTTACAAAAAAAAAGAAAAAGAAAGAAAAAAAAAAAAAAAGGATTGACTGGGCTACCTCAGCATACATTTCTGCCACATTCTTAAGTAGCAAAAAAGGAAAAGTGCTTTCCTCCTCCGGGGATGTAAGGTTTATCAGCCATTAAAATTTAGACTCCTCTCGCTTTTTCACTAGCTGTGAACCAGCCTTCTTGTCCAAGGACATGAAACTACATAGTAGCGAGACTGTGCACACTGATGTTTACAAGATTGAAAGAGTCTTTCATCAAGAATCATGGTAAAGAATATTCAGACAAGGATGCAATTAATAGAATGTGCTTTCCGGAGCTGCACCTCGTCCGGTTTGCTTGCACGTCAGTAGATGCTGCTGAATGTGCGGTCATAATGAAGAGATTTCCAAGATTCTTTTTCTGATTAGAACTGGTAACCAGTATATTAAATACTGATATAAAAATAAGTGAAAAAGAATTGGAACCAGTTTCAGAATCATGAAAACATTTTTACAATTTAAGAAGAAACTATATTAAACAGGGTTTAAAGGAAATTAGAACTATGAGAAGTACAATTTGTTATAGTATAGTATCAAATTTCTATATAGATTTTATACCTCAGTGGGGAAAAATAACTGATTCCAATGACATTCATTTTCATCTGTGATAGTCATGGATGCTTTTTTTTTTCCTTGGGGTGCTGAAATTGAGCTGAAAAAATGGCTCTTTGAACGTAGTTTTCATTGCTTTCTTCAGTTTTTCTATTTGGTTTATGGGCTGTTGGAATTGTAATTTTTAAATGCCTTCAAAGAATGAAGATTTAAAATAATGTTTGGTCTCAACACGTTAGATCTCTCAGTTGCTCTTGGGTCAACTGGCCTATAGACTTTCACACACAAATTTCTTACTAGATTTTTGAACTTAACTTGATTCAGCTGATTATGCTTAATACCCAAGATTCATACTACTGTACTACAGATTAATTTTCACAGCAATAAGTCTTCAGTTCTTTATGATTCCATGCAACAAAAGGCCTGCAGAAGTGATTATTTGAATATTTGGAGAAGATACGTTGGATTGTTTTTGGAAAACTTTTTTCACTCCATACTCAGATATGCTTTATTGTCAAGTGCATATTTAGATTAGGTTCTTGAATTGTAATGGTGATCAGCTGCCTTTTTTTTAATAAAATTTGACTGAAAATGTTTGACCTTGTTTTAATGAATTAACCAAAGAAGTGCAGCTACTGTTCCACGTTAGTCCTGCATTTCTTCCCTAAATTCCATTTAGGTTAAATCCATTTTAGTGCTTTCTGATTTTTAATACCACAAAATAACTACAGAATCAATTAAAAGTTGAGTAGTTTTAGTTTCATGGAAGATCTCATTGTGACATTTTCCCTGACATGTAAAGCAGCTCATTGGCAAAAGTGTATTTTCCTTATTTGTTAAGATTATATTTAGTGACATTCTTTTCTTTGATTATCAAAGACTCTCACTGCAGGCAGTGCTGTCTCTTGTGCCTAAGAATATTTCTGAAAGTTGTATCAGTAATGCTACTTGTGAAGTTGAGTGCACGGGAAGTTTCTCGTCTCCTATTCAAGTTAATCAGTATCAAGAATATGAAGCACATGTGGATGCTTTAGGATTAAACTCTAGAACAGAATGCAGAAATTTGTCGCCAGGAAATTTGCAGTGAAGGAGGTGCTGGATTGGTTTTTTTTTCCCCTACTCCATGAGCTATGTTCATTCTGTCTTCAGTAGGCCTAATGTTTGAATAAACCAGATGTCTAATAAATTATTTTCATGCTCAGAATTTAAGGTTTTTGTACTGTAGTATAGCTTGGTCTTATTTCTTACTGTAAGAAAGCTTAATAGCAATGCGATTTAAGGTTTGCTTTTTTTTTTTTAAGGGGAATATGAGTTACTTAATTCATGGGTACTTTTAGAACCTGATGGATAATCCCATTGCCTTTATTTTTCTAATTAAAGAATTCCTAAATACTTCAAAAAATATAAAATATTCCTCAATAGTTGTGCCTTACATTGATTTCTTTGAAGTTAAAATGGATCCCTAGTCACTATATCCATTTGTAGATCAGGCAGTATGCTAACCACTCTTAATAAGTCAAACTGGGAAGAAAAAAAATGAATCAGAAAGCAAGCCAAGGATGAAAAGAGGGGACTAGTGTTGGATCAGTGAAGAATTCATACATGGGACAAGGATAATCTGAATCTCTCAAATGTATTCACCTTATTCCAATCCCAATCCATTTTAATGTCTTTCTGTTCTAATTGGCAGTCTGAAAAAAAAGTAAAATGAAGGGCAGCATGTAGGCCGTGTCCTCATGTCCCTAGTCTACATTTAACTGAAAAACAGAAGTTCTTCTGTAAAGGTGTGGTGCTCTCCCCATCTTTTAAGTACACCAAAAGCAAACTGAACTCCAGAGTTACATGTTTTTTAAAGAAGAAAGAAAATCAGAGGGTAGAATTTCTGAGGTAGTAACTGTGAGCAGAGGTATACAAAGAATGAACCATTTTTTACTCTGGAAAATTAGATGTGTTCTCAATTATATAGCACTTTTCCTATTCTCTGACTTCCTGAAGTTTAACAAGAACTCGCTTGATCTACCAGAACTAATAGTTTTGCTGGAAATGTGGCAAAACTCAGTTGTATTGTCTATATACTGGCAACAATTAAAAATTAAATTTTAAAATTTTACCATCTGTAATCATATCAAATGAGTCAAATACCTAGAATGTTAAAAGAAATATGTAAGACTTCTACCCTACAAAACTACAAAATGTTGCTGAAACTACAGAACACTTTAATAAATATATTCATGAATTGAAAGGCTGCATACTGTCAAGATCTGTTTCCCACAGACTGATTTCTAGAAACCAAATTTCAATGAAATAAAAATCATGTGAGGCTTTCTTATAAAAATTTGCAGATTTATATAGAAATTCAACATACCAAGATAATTTTGAGTGTGTGTGTGTGTGTGTGTGTGTGTGTAGGTGGGGCAGGGTTGGAAGACTTAACACTACTTAATTTCATGAATTGCTTTAAAATTACAATAATTAGAAGTGTGGTATTAGAGTTAGGGCAAATAGATCAGTGGATAGAATAGAGTCCAAAAGCAGACCCATACCTATATATGGCCACTGGCTTTTAAACAAAAACACAAGCAACTGTGTAGGGAAAGTCTCTGAACATTGATGCTTTCACACAGTGCACAATGTATTCAACAAGGATCACAGGACCTAAATATGAAGGGTGAAGCAAATCAGAAGAAACAGACTATCTTCGTGACTCTTGGGATACTCAAAGATATCTTAGGACATAAGCTTCATAAAAGAAAAAAAAATATTTCACCAAAATTACTCTTCTCATCAGAAAGATAGTAAAGTGAAAAACCATGCTGCAGCAAAGCACAAAACAATTGAGTACACATAACTGACAAAGGACTTGCATGCAGGAGAACAACTTTTAAAAGCCACTGCAAAAGCAACACAAAAAGAAGTGACTTGAATACACACTTCACAGAAGCTATCCAGATGCACAATTAGCATAGAAAAGGGTGTCGGTTAAAGAACTGGAAAATCAACAAAAAATTAAACCAACCCCCCACACAAGGCAGGAAATAATAAGGATTAGAGCAGAGATGAATGAATCAGAAACTAGAGACACAGTAGAACGCATCAGTGAAACTAGAAGCTGGTTCTTTGAAAGAATAAGATCGATAAACCATTGGCCAAACTAACCCAAAAGAAAAGGGAGAAGACCCAAATTAACAAACTCATGAATGAAAGGGGAGAGATCACGACTAACACCAAAGAAATAGAAACAATCATCAAAAATTACTATCAACAACTATATGCCAATATGTTTAACAATCTAGAAGAGATGGATACATTCCTAGAAACCATAAGCTCCCAAGACTTAAACAGGAAGACATTGACGATCTGAATAGACCTATATCTAGTAACGAGATCGAAGCAGTGGTCAAAAACCTCCCCCAAAACAAGAGTCCAGGCCCAGACGGATTCCCTGGGGAATTCTACCAAACATTCAAAGAAGAAATAACACCTATTCTCCTGAAGCTCTTTCAAAAAATAGAAACG
>PITA01025260.1:0-24162 GCA_004023965.1 Spilogale gracilis
GAAGAAGAAATAGGGAGAAGGTGGAGAAGGAGAAGGAGGAGAAGGAAGAGGAGAGGAAGCAGAAGGAGGAGGAGAGGAAGGAGGAGGGCAAGAAAGTGAAGAAGAAGAAGAAATTTTTTTCCCCTTATCTACTGAGTGAAGGACAAAAAGAAATAGGATTCAGCTGGAACTGACGAAAATGTGATTTGACAAAAGGTAAGATTTTCTGACTGCAGGTACCGAGTGAGATTAGGAAACCATTCTTGGAGGTAGTGTTTTGTTTTTAAATCGTGAAGTACATTACAAAAAAAACCCCACAAGAGTATATAAAATACGCACACACACACACACACACACACACACACACACACACACACACACATATTTAGATAAAAGTCCATGTAAAAGTTATGAACTAGAACGAGGAAGTACATTCAGGGATAAAGACTTTCTCCTTTATCAAAATAGTGAATATCAAAAAAGAACAGTGTGTCCTCTGAAGGCAAGGCACCCACCAAATGCTTCTTCCGGGCCAAGAGGTCAACCAGACCTCCAGCAGTGGCTTACCTTATCCTGCATGACTGCAAGGTTCCTCTCAAGGCCCTTGTGACTATGGAACAGGGCCTCCGAGGTAACAAGGTCTTTGCCATAGTCCTCAGAGGTGACTTGAGGCTCCTTCTCCTTGATCCACTGGATGGCTTCGGTCACATCCCTGCCAAGAGCCACATGAGTCCCAACAAAGAAAATGGCAGGCATCCCAGGGCAAACAACATACACAGCCAAGACCACCTTGGTTCACTCAGCTAGCAATTACCTTGAATTCCCACTCACTAGCAAAAAGTAATGTAAAGAGTTCTTGCTTTTAATGGTTTCCTTTGAGATGTAGGGGCCTGGGTATTATCTGGCCATCGGGTCTCTAGATAAACTCCCTATACCTAGGTCAGCTCTTACTGTCTTTTTTCTTCCCACTCAACCGTCCACCTCCATCCAGGGCCTAATACACATTCCTTGTCTCTACAGCACTTCCACAACTAATTCACCTGTGCTGGTTTTACTGCTTTGGGCTCCTGTCAGCACACACTTGGCTATGGGGTGGGTCACAGTTGCCTTAAGTATACTCCCTGGCTGCCTTAAGTGCCAGCACATGATTTCCTTTGGTCTGAGGTCTTGGCCACTAATTGCTAACAGTAGCCAGAAGCTAGCCCAAGCACGAACACAGCACAGTTGCAGAGTTTCTCAGAACGCGTCGGCCAGAGTCATACCTTCTGAATCGCTGGAGGTCTGCAGCACTGGACAGTGTTTCCTGCCGCTGCAGAGCCAGATTGAGGAGACGCTCCCAGGCTTCGTTTACCTCCTCCTGCTTCATCTTGATCAAGGACAGCTCAGGATGGTTCTCCTATAGAAGGAACCAGGGCTGGAGGTAGGCACAGTCGAGCCTATTCCAAAAATCATTGAGCACTTCTCATTTCACACCGGTTCCTACTTTGCCAGGCATGGAGAATGACCATTTAGCCAGATACCAGTCTTCACCATAGACTTGAGCCCTCGCTTTACCAAATTCTAGAAGCCAACCCGCCAGATACCCTATCTTTTGCTCACAGCCCTGGGGAAGACAATTAATACAGATCGGCCAGCCATGAGGTTATTTTCAGAATTCCACCTTGTTGATGTCTGCCAAGTCCCCAGAAAACCCAGGAAGAAAAAATTTCCTCTGTGAAGTAGGACTCTATTTTCCAAGACTCTACTACTGTGGTTCTTACCTCCTTTGGGGTCCTGACACCTTTGAGAATCTAATGAGAGACATTTCCCTCTTCCCAGAGTTGTACGCACACAATTAAGCTTGCAGAAAATTTCATACATCATTGCGAACCATCTGAAGCACCGAGATATATGAATATCAGATTAAGTTAACGGCATCAGCCTATTTTGACACTTGGCAATTTCGAGCAGTTCCTGTGTGTCCAAGTCTTTCTATTCCTTCTGTCCCTGCCTTTTGGAATTTCCATTCCCATTCTGCAGCCTCTCTAGACAAAACCTTCTACATTCTCCTTCCTGAATATATGGCCCTCTGTATTTGTAGCTATGTGTGCGCCCCGCTCCACAGGAGCAGAAGACACACTCTGTATTGGGTCCATCCCTCCTATGGTAGATTAGATGAAAGGGCAGTGTTATTTTGCCATGAAGCCCTCCTTGCAAGAACGGAAGTCCATTTCCTCAGGTTTGGATCTGGGTTGGCCAAGGCCCAGCTTACCATAGAATGTGGCTGAATGATAGGAGCCCCAGGCTCTTGGACTCAAAAGGCCCTTCAGCTTCTCTTCTTACCTTTGGACCACTGACACATGAAAAAGCACACACTTGCTGGAAAGTGAGAGCCAAGACCCCAGACATGGGCAAGGGCATTTTAGACCCCTCCACCCCAACTGCACCCACTTAAGGTGGAACCCAGAGAATTGCCTCGCTGGGCAGCCAAATCATCAGATCAGGGGGAAAGAACATGTTTGTTGTTTGAAGTCCAGGGATGTTGTGTAGATAGTACTGAATAACCGAGAGACTTCCGCAACGAGACCAAGTGGCAGAGAGAGAAAGTTTAGAGGTTGTGGGAAACATGATGGGAAAAAAAAATCGAGATGCAGGTTAGTTCCCTGCTCCAATTCCCATTCATCCAGAAGTCGGGCTTCTGTTACTATAGGAGGAGAGTTCCTATACAAGAGCTGAGGCAATGATGAAACCAAATGGAAAAGCCCAACAGCCAACGGTCAGAGTTTCTAATTCCCTCAGAGCACATCAAATCATACCGACTCCCCAGTTTTCCCACAAATCCTAAGGTTATTTATTCCCATACTGAATTGTTTGCTCAGATACTGTAAAATCTATTTAAACATTGTCTTAAGTGAATGAAGGGCAAACTGCCTCTCTCTCCTTTCCTCACTCACACACAAAAAAAATCATGTATAATGGCATCATATACATTATGAGAGTCCACCGTTATTTTATATTCTTTGCCACTTTATTCCGGATCTTCTTCATAAGCACGAGGGATGGACGTTGTCCCCAGGAGTTGCTGCACTGTGGGGCCGGTTCCTCCGCGCACACATACACCGCGTCTCCCGCTTACACTGCTGTTTCCATGGACCAGCAAGAGATGGATCCAGACAGGAGAGGAAATTCCCCTGGACACGTTACCGCAGGGACATGCATCCCTGTTTCCTCACAATGTCCCATGTCCTTGCCATCCCACCTACTGACGGCTGGAAGGTTCTGGATACCAGAACCTTTGCCCTGCACTGACCCTTGGCTCGCCACCTCACCTTGGAGCACTCAATGGCATACTGGTTTATTCCATCCACTTTCTCCCGACGAGCTTCCAGGTCCGCTTGGAACTCCTCAAACTTCTTATGCAGAACCTCTGTGCGTTCCCAGTCCTCACCCAGCTGCACTGACGTCACTATAGCCTCCTGTGGGCAGCGGAAGTCTGTTGAGTCACCAGCAAATAGTTTCTGTGGTTCAAATGCCCCAAACCATTGCCCGCAGTCCCAGGAGTGCTCAGAAGGACAGGCTGGTAGAGCCTGGGAGAGGGTCTTCAGGAAAGAGCCAGAGGCAGGAATGTATTTCCTGAGGGGGTACCCTGGTCCCAGGGACATTGCTCTTTGGGGTAATCCTTCAAAAAGACCAGAAACATTGTTGGTCAAAGCTCCCGGAAGCACCCTTTTGTGTTCAAGAAAAATAAATTCAATCTGATTCTACTCAATTCAACCCACTGATACCTGCAGAAGTCCCACTTGGGTGGAGATACTTGGGCGTTTCTTCAGTCCTAACTACAGGATAATCTTCAAGCGTTTGAAAAATAGTAACCTCCTTAGTTACAGGTACTGAGAGGCAGCCCTTAGGGAAAGAGTTGCCCCACCCTCCGCCTGAACCCAGAGTAAGAGCAAAAATTTAGGAGGAGCTAAGGGTCATGGGAGCTAGACAGGGACAAGCCTAGGGCACTTTTCCCCACGTGCAATGTCAGTAATCTCCAGGATACCCCTAAATCTTTGCCAAAATCGCTTCTTTCAAGGAACAAAGTCTAGAAACAAACACACAGACAACTTGACGAATAGCCTGCATCAGATTCCTGGGGAGTGCCTGGGGCGGGGGTGCAAAGGCCTATTGTGTCCCGTGGAGTCCCATACCTTGTCTCCTATCCACTCCAAGAGGTCAGCGCACTCCTGCAGGTACTGCTGAAACCTCAGGGCCCGCAGCAGCAGGATTCCCCTCTGCCGAGTCAGCTCCACCAGCAGGTCCCACAGTCTGCGCAGCTCTTCCAGATGGGCCTGTGGGAGGAGACACAAAACTTCTCAGGCACCGCACCTGCCGTGAGCACGTGCGGACGCGGAGATGTGTGCACAGAGGGGCCTGGATAAAAATTGCATTCTTTCGTGCATTAATTGATATTTAAAGGAGGAATTCAATGTGCATGGGAGCAGCTGTTAAACCAAGCCACACTGATCTTCCATAAGAGAAAAAAAATGTAAAAATGCTTTGAGGTTTTAGAGGATGAAAGGATCACAAACAATAAGACAGGATGGAATAAGGATTCAGGTAACAGTGTTCAGTTTGAATTGAAGCTTGAGGAACAGGTAGGGTTTTGACAGGCAGATGACAGGCAGAGGGTGTTCTAAGTACTGGCAAGGCATAGAAGAAATTTTGTATAAACTGTTGGACCGGAAGAGGAGGAGCTACAATGTTGCTAATTTATAATGGAAGTCACTGGTACCAAAGCCCTGAGAGAATTTTGAGACTATGTAACTGCACGCTTTGATGCCCGCTTAGTTCAGAAGACCACGGATTACATAATTTATCAGATTGAAGGCACTGTCTATGTCATGTCCATGAGAATCTTGTAGTTTTCAACCACGCCATTGTTTATAGTACCCTGTAGATCACATTTCTCTCTGAATCCTCCAATACTATGGTCTGATGGAGCTCAGCGAGTCTGATAGTTGTGAAGATGTCGCAAACGTGTCTCAACTATTTTAATTAATGTAGAGGGTGGTGGCACATGAAGCTATGAGCGATACAGAAAAGTATTCTATTTTATGTCAATACGTGATTTTTGAGATCTTTCTTATTACAGACTCTCCTTTTCAATAAGGTTCTCTTCTGTTAAAGTCTGTGTTCTCTGACCATATTTTGTTGACAGTAAAATGGACTAGAATTTCTATGCAAGAGTAGAAAGACCAGACCCAATTTTTAAATATGTCACATAAACTCGGTGTGACAATTTTAAAAATACTTCCACAGTAAAAGCAAACACACAGACCCACTCATGCAGAAAAGATCCTGAGTTGATATGTCAGCATAAACATGTTGGAAGAGTGTGTGAATTCTCAGGATAGAATTGATGCATTAGTAATGGATTCCATAGTGATGGTGGTCTTCAGGCTTCAGTGTTCAGGGAAGATTTTCTGAAGACAAGGGATTTTAGCAGTTTTTCAAAATGAGCAGAAGAATGGAGTTTGAGAACTATAATATTAGTCACAGCATGTGGGCTGTGAAGAGGAGGCATCACAGACAAGGGAGAGGTATTTCAGAGAAGATTCACATGACAGAGCATCTCTTGTTTGAAGAGTGTAAGGATTCTGAGGTCAGAATAAATCATTAGAAATGACATTTGGGAAAGCCAAAGTTCATCTGAGACACATGAAACTGGGTTAAAGAGGACCAAGTCATCTTACGGTGGCCAAGGAGGAATGCAATGCTATCCCAGGATATGTTATGTATCATAGCTCTCTTTCCTGTCCCAGGGAACATGAGGATGTCCACCATCTTTCCTGCCCCACCCCAGTTGAAGATAAGAGGCAAGAATCCTGGTTCCAAGCCAGTTACATCAAGCTTTACACCTGGCATAATCAATTAAATTAAAACTCCGCTAACATAATCAACAATTGGAAGCATCTCTTACAGAGCCGTACTGTACATTTACCTTGATTTCCTCATGGGCAAAATGCCCCTCAGCAAATCGGGTTTCCCTGATTTCTTCCAGCTCAGGAATGGCCCCTGATTTTGCTTGCATTTCTGCCTCGAAGGCTTCATGCTTCAGATACTTGCCCTGAAGTTTAGAAATCAGAAGTTAAGGCTAATGAAGCCTCGTATCCGTAGACCACAGAGGAGTTCTTCAGTTCCTTTTCTTACTTTTGGGCAGAACTACTTGTTTCACAACCTAGATAAAGTGATGACCCATGGCCAGAGCTGGAGAAGTCACATCCTAACAGAAATGACCACTTCAGGCCAACCCAGGCTCAAGGTTAGGGGACACAGGGAAATGTTTTGTCCTGTCCCCATTGATTTTGGAGAGTTTCCAGTAAATACCATTATTTTTAAGTCTCAATTGCTATTGGTGAGAATGAAAAGCTGTCCCATATTTTTTCCTCTTCAAGATAGAGGAAGTAAGTGCTAGGAAAAGTTGAACACAATGATGAAGATGATCATTACAATGATGAAGAAGATCATTACAATGTTTTTTTTAATTGAGAGGTTTCTGCTTATTGCCATCATATATGTATCAATCCTTTAATAGATATCACTTTTTTCTTGATCCAGGCCCTTCCTCTACAACATCAATCACCCCTTTTAGGTAGGTAACCCTTTCTTCTGGTCATGACTCACTCATATGCTGTAATAGAAGGAGGAGAGGAGCCTCCACCAAGCTCTCCTCCTGACACCTGCCATGTGGACTGAGCCCCTTGGGGTTGGATAGACCCTTGGGAGAAACCTGGGAAAAATTCCACTGAACTATCCTGAGCAGAGTGGAAGGACTGATGTTTCTTCACATCCAAATATTAAAGTTGCCTGATAATGTCATAACTTCTTCAGAACTTCTTCAAACTCTCGGTCACTGTTGTGTCCATAGCTTAACTTCAGACCAAGAATACATTCACAGAGTGACTTTCCTCAGTACATAAGACATGGCCTTAAGCAATAAAGACACAGGGCATTTAGAGACAGAATTATGGTCCCTAACAGGTAGTCTGAACTTTCTGTGAGTTTATGTCCTTACAGTTAACCAAACATGCAGTTACATTACAAGAACGTTTCCCTCCCTGGAGATCTTAGAGTCTGCTCTGGGGGCATCATAGGAACGGAGTACCTGTATGTTAGTTGGGTCTTCGTAGCTCTTATCATCTGCGATCTTGAGCTTCTCCGAGATCCACTTCTCTAGGTCATCTGCATCCCGTCTGAAGACCTGGTAGTGATAGGAATCTTCAAGCTTCTGACCCCTCTCAGCAACCAGATCCTTGAACCTTTCGTAGCGAGTTAACACCTCCTGACGCCTTTCCTGGATCTGCTCCGCTGTTTCCAGCACCTTCGGTCCACCGCTCTCCATAGCCTGAAAGTTAAAAGTTTTCTATCTCTTGCTGGTTCTCAAATCTCTGTGATGTCCTTTTTCTATGTCCCAAGGTGTTTATCGTGTTGAACTTACATTCGGATGTCTTAAAGCCGGTAAAAACCCGCTGTCACAAAGCTCTAGGATATTTACGTAATTTCAACCATACGCAGCTACCCTTTAAGCTAGTAATTCTTTATCAATGATAACATTTTTCCAACTTTTCACATAAATGTGTGTCAACACTTATTAAGTTCTATAAATAGAATTAATTGGATCAATGACAGGAGACAAGTTTAAATTAGCAAATCACACATCAGAGAAATAAAAAGAGATGTAATTTTCTTTTCTTTTCAGTGGCTAAAAAAGTGTTGACATGTACTGATCATTCTGAATTTAATGTAATGAATAATTAAACATAATTTGCAATGAACTTAAATAATATACATAAACATTTTGAAATGTTTGTTTTTTTGCATAAAATAGAGCTCATATGTTTACCCTTTTCATTTGCTTTATTCACAAACACTACAAATAAAAAGTTCAGCACATCCTTTATCCAGTTATCATAAATTTCAAATTACTACCTCTCAGTAATTGGCTTTTGTAGTTAAAACATCATACTGTTAAACAACACAAGTGAGATCCAACCTATCTGAGACAGTGGCCTCCAAAATCTCCATAGGTTTGACCTTCATTCACCTAGATGTGGGCACAGTTACCCCTAGCTTTCCTCAGCCAGAACATGGAACTCCAATTTCAAATTGTAATCTTCTTCCTCCCAAAATATAATTGCTACTTTATGGATGGCCTTTACAAGTTTGCCTACAGAATCAAAGGATTCTATGGAGACTAAATCTTTCCTGTGTATCATTTTGCTCCAAGTTATCTACTTGTTCTCTGTATGAAGCCACATAAACAAGTCATTGTTAGATTTTGGTGCTGTGTAGCCACAGCTCAAGGTCATTATTTAAAGTCAGGTAGTCACAAAAAGTTCAAATTAAGCTTCTCTACTTCTTAGAAGTCAAGAAACAATTCTTATAGATTCTATCAAATACAATGCAGAACGTTCAAAAGACATGGCTTTCCTAATTATATCATTGATAAATTGTACTACAAAGAATTCAGTACTCACGGTTTCCTTTGGAAAGTGTTTCACTTTTCAGAAAGGTCAAGAACCTGGCGAGACAAAATGTATCCAAAAGAGAGAGGAGGAAGACAAAGAGAGAGAAAGAGAGACAATTCTCATAAAATTGTCTACTCTTCTTCAGATAAAGATGAAAGAAACGTTACATATGTGGAAGAGTTAGAAAAAAAAAAAAACCAACCAAAAAAAAAAAGAACCTGAGGCCCCCAAGTCCCGCCAGCCACAGTCCACGTTATCTTCCGCAGACAGTTTCAGCCGAGGGAGCTTCTAACTTGCACGGATGCTGGGTGACTCAGCGGGTCAGAGATACTATGACTCCAAAAGTTTCTCAGCAGGACTTTATAAAACATAAGAGTCAGGTTTTTAAGTGAGATATTAGAAAGAAAAAAACATGGCTATAGATTCCAGATAAAAAGACTGTATTAAAATTCTGTTGTCTTTCTTTTCTTTTTAAATATTTTAATTATTTATTTGACAGAGAGAGACATAGCGAGAGAGAGAACACAAGCAGGGGGAGTGAGAGAGGGAGAGGCAGGCTTCCTGCGGAGCAGGGACCCCGATGTGGGGCTTGATCTGGGATCCTGACCTGAGCTGAAGGCAGACACTTAATGACCGAGCCCGCGAGGCACCCCTCTGCTGTGTTTCTTTGATCAGTCTTAGGTTCCATGTGAGTCAGGATGGAATTCTGGGCCGTCCAATCTTTGGACTCTGCAGGACGACAGGGACTCAGGGCATACCTAAGTTTTTGTTTCAACTTATCTCTAGGAAACACAACAACTTCATGAAAACCCAGTTGCAGATTTTTAACAGCCTTTAAATTAACAACATAGCCTAATTTTCTCTGTAGAGTTTTTGCCAAAATAGGAAGAAAATTGTATTCCTGGCTTCATGACTTGGGTTTTTAAGAATCTGATTGAGCTGCACTCCTGATCATTTAGATGGGAGGATGAAGGAAGAAAGATATATGTGCATTTATCTGTATTTCATGAAGCAAGAATTAGGATTCCTCATTTGGCAACCTAAAGAAATTGCAAACTTTTTTTTAAAGATTTTATTTATTTATTTGACAGAGAAACACAGCTAGAGAGAGAACACAAGCAGGGGGAGTGAGAGAGAGAGAAGCAGGCTTCCCGCCGAGCATGGAGCCCGATGTGGGACTCGATCCCAGGATTCCGGGATCATGACCTGCGCCGAAGGCAGTTGTTTAACCAACTGATCCACCCAGGTGCCCCACAAACTTTTTAAAAATGGGACAGAGTTCTAAAATGCGAGATAAAAGTCAACCTGTGTTTTTAATGGGAAGAAAAAGAAGCAGAAATTCTTCTCCACAGGCATACTTCTTTTTGGCATACTTTACAAAAATGAAACAAACAAGCAAAAATAAAATAGTAGAATGGCTTCAGACCCTGTTACAAAGCAGGGGACTACCCGAGCTAGATATCCTACCCACACTTCATTCTAGTGTGATTCCAACTTAAATATCCTAGCTTCGTGTTCTACAAGCATAGAGCTAGTCTCTACACTTCTGGTTTCCCTTCTTCCTCTCCTTCAGCTGAGAGAGCTTTAAATTCTCTTACTGAAAGTCCAGTATTGTTCTACTTTTCTGTATCATTTCATTATATTCAAATGTACTAGAGTATTAAAGGCAGGAATACAACTCAGGGAATGAATTATATCACATGCACCAAGGAACCTCTGATGGAGTTGGGGTGGGGAGAAGACATTCTAAAATCTTTATCTAGGAGAGGGACACTTGGGTGACTCAGTCAGTTAAGCACCTGCCTTCAGTTCAGGTCATGATCCCTGGGTCCTGTGTCAAGCTCTCTTCTCAGCAGGGAGCCTGCTTCTCCTTCTGGACCTCCCCCTGCTCTCTCTCTCAAATAAATAAATAAAAACTTTTTAAAGAATCTTTAAGAGATAAGAACCACCATCAGTTATCTTAATATACATATAACTTATACATTGACATGGTTAATTCTGTTAATTTCTGATCTTTAGAAGATTCTGTGAAGCAGGTATTATTATCTTCCCTATTTTTTTTAAAGATTTTATTTATTTGACAGAGAGAAACACAGCCAGAGAGGGAACACAAGCAGGGGGACTGAGAGAGGGAGAAGCAGGCTTCCCGCTGAGCAGGGAGCCCGATGTGGGACTCGATCCCGGGTCTCTGGGATCATGACCTGAGCCGAAGGCAGTCGCTTAACCAACTGAGCCACCCAGGCGCCGCCTCAAGTAATAAATAAATCTTAAAAAAGATTATGATTATTTTAAAAAATTAACAATATAGAGGACAGTGGAAAAGGAAAGGAAATGGGAAGTGGGGTAAATTGGGAAGGAAGATGAAACATGAGAGACTTTGAACTCAGAAACAAACTAAGGGTCTTGGAAAGGAGGGGGTGGGGAGATGGGAGAGCCTGGTGGTGGGTATTGAGGGCACGTATTGCATGGAGCACTGGGTGTGGGGCATAAACAATGAGTCTTAGAACAATGAAAAAATAAAATGATGTGATAAAAAATTGAACGATAGTCTTTAGAGCAAGGAACGATGTAGAAGTGTGTAGGACTCAGGGGAGAGGGTCTATGCATCATAACCCAGGGCTCTTTGGGTTTTCAGCCATTGCAGCCAGGAGAGATAAATGGGACAAGCTTTTCTGACTGCACTTTGACCCCCGGCTGGGAGGCTCAGCCCCCCTACCCCCATCTTCTCAGTCCTTCTAGACTGACCAAGTCAGGGCAGTACCTGAGCACTACCATCGTTGGGGCAAGGATCAGAGCGCCTTTAGGACTAACAGAGGGACACGATGAGAACATCTTAAATCCTGGTGGTTTAACACTTGGACTCCTGACCTTCTTGCTACTTTCATAGTTTTTCAAGAACACGCATTGCCTCTGATGACCTAGAGATTCTGATTCGAATACAGTGGATGTTTAGAGCCCTGTGCCATCTTTAAAACGGCATGTTTCTCTGTAGGGGAGTGGGTGTGAGCGCTGCGGAGGAGGCTGGAGTGCATCCCAGATAGCTTCATCAGAGCTATCTTCCGTTTTGCGAGGGCGGGAATAATTTGCAGCGTTCTTGTATGGGTCAACTTTATCGGCACTAGGCAGATCTGAGCTTCGCATACGCGTTTATCAGCTCTGTCCAGCTTGAGGAGGCCTCCCCTCTGTTATCAGATCTTTTCTTGGGCCCAGAAACTCCAAGAGATGCTCTATACCCCAAATTCTGGAGTATCCACAACCCCCAACCTCCAGCACTAACATTCACATTACATTTACTGGGGCTTTCTGGAGTCCCACTTTCTCAGTTCATTTACCAAGAAGGAAAACAATGTTACTTTTAAAATAAAGCAATTGCTTTCCCATGGGAAAAAGGTCACTCTTATTTTATTATTGTAAAGTTTTTAATTTTTGTTTCTCCAGAATTAGTTCTCATTTTAAAATGTCTCTAATTTTTGCCTCTTAAATGGGTTAGAATATTAGGTAATAACTCAAAAATATACAGTGATCTTTTTACAGTTAACTGTTCTTATCACTTCAGACCCTTTAAAATTACCTGTGTCTTAATTCTATTCAGAATACATATTATTCAAGTTTGCAATCCTATATTAAAAAATAGAACTTTTTTCTCCCTACTATAATCTTCTCTCAGTCTCTCTTACTTTAGTATTATTTTATTTAGTATCACTGCACTGAATAAGAAAAACCCAAACTCCTGATATTTGCTTTATACAATGAACCTTGTGGTTGAGGCCGGAGGAGAGGTGGGGATAATGGTAAGTACATTGGATTTGAAACCGAACCATCTAATTTAAAGGCTTGATTCCTCCTTTTAACAACCAGATGAGCATTAGAAATTTGGTTTAATTTTGTTAAGTATATAATGGGGGTAATAATGACCAATCTACCTACTTCAGAGAACTGTTATATGGCCCACTTTATATTTCAGTCACAAGCCATACATTTTATCCTGAATCATTAATTTTGAAAATCTAAAATGTAAAGGACAGGGACCTACTATGGGATAATTCCTCATAAAGCTAAGTTTATATCTTTTAAAGAATAATTCACAATGCATCACTTAAAAATCTCACATAAAATTGGTTGATGTTCCCATCCACCAATAATTTTCTGAGTATAACAGTGTTGAAGGAGACTATTTAAGCCTAAGTCCTCATAAACCGTATAAAAATAGCAGGTTTGGTGCCATGGCCCCACTCAGGGATAAAACAGCCCAAATAAAAATATTATTTCTCATTAAAATAAAGTAAAGGAGGAGCCAAGTGCCAGGACTGAACATATTAACTCCTTCTTAGTCATGATTAAACTATGAAGTTTAGTTCTTATCTTTAAGGGACGAGAGTCCCAGGATATCAGTGAAAGTTCTATTTAACATCTATGCCAGTCAGAAATGTAAGTGGATTATCTGTGAATGGCTTCATTCCACTACTAAAACTGGCTATTTGTGCAACTGCAAATAGACCAGATATCTGGCCTTGGCCCGTCATCCCCCTCCTCCCCCCGTCCTGCTCCGGTGAGTGCGTCAATAGTCTGAGTTTGTCCTATAACTTAATTTTTTTGTCACTTGTAATTTGTCAAGAAACATAGACTACCTCTATTCTAAAACCTTATTCTCTCAGCAAACTATTACTGAGCATTTCTACGGACAAAGAATTCTAACGGATGTTGGGAACATAGAGGCGAACAGTGCAGGATGCCTATTCTCGAGGAGTTCACACAGCAGAGAGCCCACTTTTCACATTACATATATAATAAGAATATGCCAGTGGTCCCCGTGCTTACAACTGGGCTCCTGGGTGGCTCAGTCTGTTAAGCATCTGACTTTGGCTCAGGTCATGAACTTGGGG
This sequence comes from Spilogale gracilis, assembly GCA_004023965.1. Classification (NCBI taxonomy): domain Eukaryota; kingdom Metazoa; phylum Chordata; class Mammalia; order Carnivora; family Mephitidae; genus Spilogale; species Spilogale gracilis. The sequence continues at coordinate 13,355 of PITA01025260.1, forward strand.
TCCTGGGGTCAAGTCCTGCAGGGGGCCCTGCTCAGTGGGGAGCCTGCTTCTCCCTCTCCCTCTGCCCCACCCCCTGCTCATGCTCTCTCTCAAACAAATAATAAATAAGTAAGTAAGTAAATAAATAAATAAATAAGATTTTTAAAAAGTAGGTAATAGACATTTGATAAATCTTTTCTAAAGTAAAGAATGAATGAATGAATGGATGAGCAAAAATAACTTTAAATGTTGGAAATTTAATTGCAAACAATTTTTAAGACTCATGTACCTCAAATTACTTTCTGGACATGTCAGCTGCGGGCTTTACTTCGAGTAAGTACTTCCACTACAGAGAAAGAAGCTTTTATTCTTCCCAGCAACAATTCTGCCTCGCCGTTATCGAGAATGAAAGGTTTTCCTTAATAGCTGTCTACTGCCTGTCCTTAGTTTGCGTCAAGAACTCTTCCTAAATTACATGGGGGTGGCGATCGAAGAGTAAATGACCAATGTAAGGTTCTCCATGTCTCAGAAGAAATATAATTTCTCTTTGAAGATTTTCTTGACTCACCAAGAATAGTTACTACATCTGCTACGATGCTATGAATTTTGTTATTACTTTTTGCATTCTACTTTTATAGGTTTCTCTCCAGTTCTGTGGTGGAAACTCTTTTCCAGAACCTATCATTGCCTGATACATAAAAATTACTGGGCCACAATGTGGGAGGTTGGTTCTTAATTGTGGATGATAAGCCCACAGATCCACGGAAGTAACAGCCACAGATTGGTACTATGGAATCATGAACGTTGCCCAGGATGGAGGACATGGCCTTAGTGCCCAGTGTGGCCTAGTCTGAGATCCCAAGTATCTGGGGAAAAAATGCGTTTTCCGGATAAATTCTACAGCATCCTTCAGTACGTTTACAAGCTCTTCTGAAGCTTCCTGGTGTAATCTGAAGCCAGTTCCCATATTTGAGGGCAGCGAGAGACCTAAAAGGAGGCAGGCCCCTCCAGATTAGAGATGGCAGGTTTACCAAGCAAAGGCAACTTGCTTACAAGGTTTGTCTTGGGTGACCACAGGATGGGTGGGTCCTCACGCCCTCACGCCCCATTGCCAGAGTCTTGAAAGTTTATATAGAGGCATCAGCGGGGTTCGGTCATGTATACTGCCCAGATTCTGTGAGCACCTCATCACTATGTCAAGACTGTTTCCTTGGAGCAGCCCCTGAAAGGGGAAAAAACAAGCAGAACCCATGTTCTGAGGACAGGGATGCAGGTGCAGACCTCCCATCACCCCGATTCAGCTCCTGTGTCAACTGACACCAACTCGCCCCAGACTGTGAGCTTCTGCATATCGGCCCTACACCAGTGTCATCCCAACACTTACCACTTGCCTCTGCATAGAGTGGTACATTTGTAAACTTTCTGGGACAAATAGACGAGCTATTTCAATACCACTAAGAGGAACCTCAGGGATGGCCTATGCTGTAGCTGCCGAGAAACAAGCCCTCCTCTCCTCTCTGTTTTCTCAAGAATATCAGCACGGTATTAGGAGTACAGCATGGTGGTTAAGACCAAGATTTTTTTTTTTAAGATGTTATTTATTTATTTGACAGAGAGAAACACAGCGAGAGAGGGAACACAAGCAGGGGGAGTGAGAGAGGGAGAAGCATGTTTCCCGCCGAGCAGGGAGCCCGATGTGGGGCTCGATCCCGGGTCTCCGGGATCATGACCTGAGCCAAAGGCAGTCGCTCAACCAACTGAGCCACCCAGGCCCCCCAAGAGCAAGATTTTTGAAGTAAAGTAGTATGGCTTCAGATCACAGCCCAGTCTCTTCCTAAATGTATGTCCTTAGACAAATCACTGAACCCTTGTAAGACACTGTTTTCCAACCATATTATAAGAATGATAATAATATCTATTGTTTAGGATTGTTACCAAGTAACATATATACAGGGGACATTTATTACAATGTTTCATATATGGTTCGTGTCCAATAAGGAGAAAATTATATTATTGTTACTATCAATAAATGTAATTGCAGTTGTGAATATAAAAATGTTATTCTGTTATTAGAAGCAAAGCCAGTAATAAGTGCAGCACAGTTGTTGATAAAAGAAATGTATCTAAAATTAAGAAGAGTGAGTTAGTGCTCCTGGGCTCACCAGGTCAGAAGCCACAGATTTACTAAGGGCATAGTAAGAAAGTAATGTATGAAAGCCAACACACCATGGACTTTCTTTTTCTGCTTCCTTTGTTTTTGTTTTTCTCTCAGCTTGGAATTGTCTTTGGTCAATACACACACACACACACACACACACACACACACACACACATTACACTTTCTTTTTCTGCTTCCTTTGTTTTTGTTTTTCTCTCAGCTTGGAATTGTCTTTGGTCAATACACACACACACACACACACACACACACACACACACTACCTAGTAAAATTCCATTCACAATCTGGAGGAGGGTGGGTTAAATCAAAGGTTTTCAAGCAAAGTAACAAATTGATCAGATCTAAGTTTTAAGTAATAATTCAGCCTCAGTTAGGAAAGCAGCTTGAAGGTGGAAATCTAAGGATGTAAGAGAGATAGTTTTAGCTATATGAAGTTTTAGGGACATTGATAATATCTAGGAAAGGATTATATAATACAGAAAGTGGAGAAAGAGAACAGATAAGAAAAGTGTGTAACCCTTTCCCTTGCTGGAAGTTCATGCTTATGAATATTTGGTGTTATTCACTACTGATAAGTTATTGCACACTACCTCTGAAATTAAGTATGTACTATGTGTTGACTAATTGAACTTCATTAAAAAATAGTGACTACTTAATTTAGGAATTAGGGTTATTTTTCAACTATATCCATTGGCAGTGCCATGGACATAACTGAAGGAGAGATTGATTTTCAATGACCATATCTCACAAACAAATAGTTGGACTATATTACAATTAAATATTGACCCAGATCATTTCCACAATATGAATTTATCTTGACTAGATTGATTGGCAGAAAGCGTATTTAACAAAGTCAGAGCCCATAAGTCAGGGTGGCTAAAGAGTGAAAGAAACTATTAAATTTAGTTTTTAGTGAATTTTGTTTCTTGGTGACTGGAAGACCTGCTTCAGTAAAAGCTGGTGGGAAAAGACAGATCACAGAGAGCTGAGAATGAAAAGTCACCAACAACTAGGTAGACTTCCAATAATTAGACCTTACTTGGGGTCTTTGGTCCTATGAAAAGAAGATTTAGCTTGACCCCAGTGTTTTTTTATCGCTTCTTTTATTTCCTTATTTCTCAGACTATAGATTATGGGGTTGAAGAAGGGGGACAAAACTGCAAAGGCCAGAGCGATGACTGTGTCCCAGAATAAGGAATAAGTGGCAGAGAAGCGTAGGTACATGAGGGCCACACTGCCGAAGAAGAGCAAGAAGACCATGAGGTGGGACACACATGTGGAAAATGCCTTGCGTCGGCCATCAGCTGACCGAATACGTAGAATTACAGACACAATACCGACATAAGACATGAAAATAAGCATTACGGCTGTAATAATCTCCACGGCATGGACAATATCCACTACCTGAATCATGATGATGGCTTGGGGGTCTGTGCAAGCCAAGCGTAGCACAGGGAGGAAGTCACAGAAGATATGCTCAAGATGATTAGAGCCACAAAATGGCAGTGTGGAGATCCAGGCAATCTCAGGGAGGGGTGTGATAAAGCCACAAGCACAGCAACTGAAAGTCAGTTGGGCACACAACCTGGGAGTCATGATAGTGGGATAATGAAGAGGGCTACAAATGGCCAGGTAGCGGTCAAAGGCCATAGCTGTCAAGAGACAGACCTCACTGATGCCGGTGGAATGGAAGAAATACATCTGCAGGAGACAACCATTTAAGGAAATGCTCTTCTTCTCACTCAGCAGGCTGGTGAGCATCTTTGGTATGGTCGATGTGGTGTACCAGATCTCCAGGAAAGAAAGGGAGCTGATGAAGAAGTACATGGGAGTGTGGAGGTGAGCATTCCGATGGACCAGTGTGATGATGACCAGGTTTCCAAAGACGATGAAAACGTAAATGAAGAGCAGTGGAACAAAACAGATGACAGAACCTTCCCAGGAATATGGGAAGGCAGAGAAGATGAACTCCTGAGTGGTGCTTTGATTTGGGCTCTCCATTTTCTACTTGAAAATGAGGACTTCCAACTCCCAGTGCACTCAACCTTGTAGGAGATGTCTACTATTGGTCAGAGAGTAAATATGCTTACTAAATGCCATCACTGTAGATCCCTGTACTGGGGATGTGGAGGAAGACAAAGGAAGAAGGAAGTAGTCCATATGCCATAGATGTTTACAACTAAAGTTATATATGGAGAAATCTCCAGTCACAAAACACAGTCAATATTTTAAATCAATGCTCTCTAATTTTCACATTTTCAGAACCATGAGGAGGCATTGTTAAAACTCAAGTTGCTGGTCCCTATCCTGAGAGTCTCTAATTCAGTAGATCTGGGATAAGGCCAAACAACTTGCATGCCTAACACATTTCTAGACAATTCTAATCCTAATGGTTACAGAGACCCAATTTTAAAACTGTGTGTTTCGACAAAGAAAGAACTAGACAAAGTAGTGAAGGAACAGTAAGGTGATTTTCACCCCTGTATTCAAGTCTTACTGATTCCCTAACAATCTCTCCACAATGGTTTCAGAATTCTTTTTTTTTTAAAGATATTATTTATTTGACAGAAAGAAACACAGCCAAAGAGGGAACACGAGCAGGGGAGTGAGAGAGGGAGAAGCAGGCTTCCCGTCGAGCAGGGAGCCCGATGTGGGGCTCGAATCCTGGATCTCTGAGATCATGACCTGAGATGAAGGCAGTCGCCCAACCAACTGAGCCACCGAGGCACCCCTCATTTCAGAATTCTTTCCTCAAGTTTCCAGTTCCTCATCTGATTCTTGGCATGTGATTTAACTGAGTCTTTTAATGGCAAAGACAAACTATCACTGGTGAATTTCACCCTCTTCTTTCCCTTTCTGTCTCTAACATATCCTCTATCTCCATATAAATACATGCATAATATACATAATATGTATATGTAATGATTCAGAGAATGTTCAGAGAACACAAATGATAGCGATGTTTACATGTTATTTTTCTTAAAAAAAAAAAAAAAAAAAAAGGTGGTCTATTCTACCTTCTCCAGATCCTTCTTTCCGCCCTCTTCTAGAAATTGGATCTCAAATGTTTTTTGTACCAGAAGGCTTTGGTCAAATGCCATAATTAATGGGAAGTTACCATGTGAAGCCATAAAGGCAGGGCTGCTCTAGTGGGAGCTGGGATGGAGAGAGAGGCTGCAGGAATTTCACCCTCTTCTTTCCCTTTCTGTCTCTAACATATCCTCTATCTCCTTGAAAGTCTTTTCTTTTTTGCCTTTTTGATACCACACCATCCTGGTTTCCCTCATAGGTTATTCTGTATTCCACCATATTCCACCGCCAAAGTTCTGTCTTTGTTCTTTGTTTCTAACTCCATATTTTTTTTTACAAAGAGATCTTACTTATTCAAGACTGTTTATCAATTTCTATAGTTGATACCTCCTACACTCATTAACTAATGTGACTCCAGAATTCCTTATTTTGCATCTCTGCTGAGCCCCACATTTTCGTCAGAAACCTCCCATTTAGAGGTCTCACCTTAACCCAAACGTGCTGTCTCCACCTGTTACAAGCTGAATTCTGTCCTCCCAAAGTTCTCATGTTGAAGTTCTAACCCTTGGTATCTCAGAATGTGACTCTACTTGGAGAAAGGGTCCTTAATGAGATAATTAAATCAAAATGAGGATGCTAGGGTGGACCCTAATCTGATGTGACCAGTGGACATCTAAGGAGAGGAAATGTGGATGCACTTTCAGAGGGAGGACCATAGGAAGGCTTGGGGAGAAGGTAGTCCCATACAAACCACAAAAAAAGGCCTCAGAAGAAAGCAATTGTGTCCAAATGTGGATCGTAGACTTCTAGCTTCTAGAATTGTAAGAAAATAAATTTCTGTTGTTTAAGCGACTCAGTCTGTATTACTTGGTTACTGCAGCCCTATCTTTACCCACAGCACACCACCAGAGTTCCTTAATGAATTTCTTGTTTCTGTTCATCTGGATACCAGTGTTACTCATTTTACACCCACTGTGCCCTCATCTCTCAAACCCAATCAAACATCAAGTTCTGCTTACCTTACCTTTTTTCTTGCTCTATCTATCATCAGTATCTTTCATTCCCATTGTCTTCACCTGAATGTGATGCCTACTCATAATGCTTACACTACTGTAACAGGTTTCTAAAGGTCTTACTTTCCGATACAAGCTTCCATTCCCTCCAAGTTTGTCTTGCTAGATCATCAGTTTACACATGTGACCTCCTGCCATCCTCTACTTGAGCTTCACATTCTCACCATTCCCTTCTTCTGAGGTGTCTCTGCTTTAAAAAGTCCTCGAGGATGATACTTTCTTAATCACTGGAACAGGAAGTCATAAATTCCCTTGGTTGTCTGTCATTTATTATGGACTTGCCTTGTGCCTGTATTAGAAAAGGGCATTTTATTGTAGTTTCTTACTTATACTAGCTATGGATGTATTTGTTTACTGATTATGTAATTAAGCCCCATCAAATCTTATGCCATCTGCCACATCAGTGCCCTTTAATACTGTACAGAAATTATTTTTGTTATTTATACAAAAAACCCTATCTCTGGTTGTTATGAAAAATTATTAATTACCAATACAGTTTAGTAAACCCATAATTATTCCAAACATATCAGTTTCATTTCTTGTCTATGAACATTATCTTAAAGTAAATCTATCCTACCCTAAATATCCTCATCTTCCTTCAAACCTCTACATTCTTTTTAACCTCACCAGATTCTGTGTGTCTTTTCTAGTTTCAGCAAGTTAATCCCACCTGTATTGAATCACTCTCTTTCTATTCCTTGTGATCTAGATCTATCTCTATCTATCTATCATCTATCTATCTATCATCTATCTATCTATCTACCTATATCTATTTATATCTATCCATTCATCTATTATCTATGACTATGTCTAATTACCTATTATCTGTCTCTCTATATATTTTTTATGCCTACTGATCATCTATCATCAATATCTATCATGTATCTGCCTATTCCTTTTTAAATATTTTTCCTCTAGGTGCTCTTGATTTTTCATATACATATCTAATCTTTCCCATAAGTCTTGATGTCCCCAGTGGTAGTCACCACATCTTCTAACTATGGCCCTCAGGGAAGACTTCTACAAATTGAACTAAGCTACTTGTTCAAGAAGGTGCCTCTGAGCAGACTCAGACGGAGTTCCCTAATCTCCTAAAGAGATGCTGTCGAGTCAAGGAAGGGATAAAGAAAATCTAAACCTGAAACAGAAATCTTTAGACTTTCTCCACTGAACTCTCCTCTATCTAAAACGTAGTAATCATAAATCTTGTGCAAGCATTAGTGATGTTTACGTCAAACAGATAACTGGAAATCTCACTTGATTCCTGAAACATGGATTCTTGAAACGTTTCAAAAATCAATTACAATGCTCATTTGTGGTGTTAAAGCAATCATTTGAGCCTTGGCCCCAATTCCTGAGAAATTTTAATATTTAAAACTTTTATGCTTTGTACTAACTTGTCCTATAACATTTTTTTTTCTAATTCTTCTTTGCTCAAAATCTTTTCAAGAGTTATTCGTGGTATCTGCATGCACACTAGAGTTATCTATTCTTATGCAAGTGGATTGTTCTTTCTGTAGATATCTCCAATTCCCCCAAATTAGTTAATTCACTGACCTTACTGCTGTTCGCTTCCGAAGTCGGACAAATCTAGATGAAGACTCTATCTTTTCCTGCCCTCATGTGGCCAGCCATCAATTTCCTTCGCTCCTCCGTTATGCTCCTACCCCGAGTCCTCCATCTAAACTATATCTCCGGGCGCCTGGGGGGCTCAGTGGGTTAAAGCCTCTGCCTTCGGCTCAGGTCATGATCTCAGGGTCCTGGGATGGAGGCCTGCGTCAGGCTCTCTGCTCAGCGGGGAGCCTGTTTCCTCCTCTCTCTCTCCGCCTGCCTCTCTGCCTACTTGCAATCTCTCTCTGTCAAATAAATAAATAAAATCTTAAAAAAAAAAAAAGAGAAACTGTATCTCCTTCACCAGGCAGTGATATATAGATCTGACGCTCCCTGTAAAGTGTATGTGTGTATCTTTTTTCGAGCATGACTAGAATGGGAAGATAGACACTCTGGGGAATTTTACGTAGACTAATTAAGAAAACAGTCATTCCCATAATCGCTGCAATTAAGGAAAACATTTCAGCCAGGCAATTAGGAGAACCCCGGTTCTGGGGAACTTCAATCCAGAACAAATGAGACAGTCTGGGAGCCTGAGGCATTGGAATAAATCATCTTTAAAAAATTCCTTTTTTGTGGTACTTCTGGTGGGATTGGCTTTTAATTGAACCAAAATGCTGAAAATCCAAGACTGAGATTGAAGGAAGCTGACACAGCAAGAGAGGAAGATATTGATGGAAAAAGAAAAGTGAGATCTGAACTTAACATTCCTAATTACTTATTTCCAGGACAATAAGCCAAATTTAGGAAAACTCATCCTTGCTTTTAAACCTTAAGATATTCCATTCTCTCTTTGAATTTCTCCTTCCTCATTTTATGAATAAGCTTTTCTTTAAAAAGTTCTAGTTTTGTTATGGAAAACAAATCTTAGAAACCCAAATCTGAATTTTAGGAAATTACGTTTTTTCTTTTAGTATATTTTGAATGGGAACTGTACTTCCCTAAAAATTGCATGATCATAACAACAAGTTCAGCTTGATGCTAACATTGTACTACAAAACATGACTGTTTATTGATCCTTACTTTATAATTAAATGATAACTTATACTTGTTATCAGTTAGGAATGTTCTTTTCTTATTTGATCCTAAATTGACAAGTCATTCTCTTGGACTTATCCTTATGGTTGCAAAGTAGATCGCTGAGTACTAGGCATCATCTGCATATGCAGGGCAGAAATCTGTGTGCTAAGAGTCCATCAGCAAAAGTTCCCCCAGAAATCCTAGAAAATCGTAGCCAATATCTCTATGGTGAGACCCCTTAACAGAGGTGAGGAAAAGATAATAGGTTTAGCAATGGGTCTTGGATTAGACAATTGAGCCAACAGTATCTGCTATATCTCTTCTCACTTTAAAATATTCCTCTGAAAACTAATTTGGAATTTAAAATCCTACATAATTTTAAGCATTGTATTTATTTTATGAGACTCCAAGAAAGACATTGATTATTACAAGAAACGATCCTCTGAAATATTCATTCATTCATTCATATTTTAAGTATGTCTTTTCCCCATAATAGATCACAGATTGCTTCTAACTTCCCAACACCCAAACAACATCTTCACATATGTGGATTTATTAACAAGTGTGAAATGTCCTTGGGACATATTCCTAGGAGCAAGATTATTAAGACAGGATACACTTCAGTTTATTTGAATTCCTACAAGACTTTTCTGGAGAATGGCTACACCAGATTACATGTGCAGCCAGGTCTGTGCATTTCTTTGTCTCTAAACTCCCTGCAACACAGAGCCTTAATAAAGTGTTGGAGAGATGGCGGAGAAAGGGAAACCCTCTTACACTGTTGGTGGGAATGCAAGTTGGTGCAGCTGCTTTGGAAAACAGTGTGGAGATTCCTTAAACAATTAAAATTAGAGCTACCCTATGACCCTGCAATTGTAGTACTGGGCATTTACCCCAAAGATACAGATGTAGTGAAAAGAAGGGCCATATGTACCCCAATGTTCATTGCAGCAATGACCACAATCGCCAAACTGTGGAAAGAGCCAAGGTGCCCTTCAACAGATGAATGGATCAAGGAGAGGTGGTACATATATACAATGGAATACTACACCTCCATCAGAAAGGAAGAATACACAACTTTTGTAGCAACATGGACTGGATTGGAAGAGATTATGCTGAGCGAAATAGGCCAAGTAGAGAAAGTCAAGTATCACATGGTTTCACTTACTTGTGGTGCATAAGGGGTAATATAGAGGACAGCAGGAGAAGGAAAGTAAATGTGAAGTAGGGTAATTCAGGGAGAGAAAAGAAACATGAGAGACTTTGGACTCAGAAACAAACTGAGGGTCTTGGAGGGAAGGAGGTGGGGGGATGGGTGAGCCTGGTGGTGGGTACTGAGGGTATGTATTGCATGGAGCACTAGGTGTGGGGCATAAACAATAAATCTTGGAACACTGAAAAAATTAAATTAAATTAAGAAAAAAGTTTAAGCATCTCTTCATGTAATTATGAGACTTTCAATATGAGCCCCATCTTCTTTTAAATTACTTCTCTAGATCAGCTGCTGATTTTCTTCTAAGCTTTTTTTTTATTTTCTTGTTTTTTAGAGAAGTCTTTTCTTTAAGTATAAAGATTTTTTCTCATCTAGAATACACTAAATAAATATGCAATAAGGAATGATATCATGGTTGCAAACAAAGAGAGACCAATTTACCTAAGACAGCAGTTTCTAGTTAGAGACTATCATAGAAAATTCATAGGATTTCTACGCTATGTTTGGACTAAAACAAAACATTTCGCTTATATACATACAGCAAGCAGTAAGAATAAAAAAGGAGAAGCTCTACAACATTTCACTATGTTGTGCATTATTTCTCATATTTACATGGTTTGAAAAGCTTTTGTGCTGAACTTTTATTCTACCTTAAAAGATTTTTAATGCTATGACTTTATTTTCATGCACTGATCAAGTGCTGGA
>PITA01025261.1:0-24724 GCA_004023965.1 Spilogale gracilis
AAAAAAAAAAAATAAAAAAATAAAAAAAAAAGAAAATTGTAAAGATTTAATCAAAGGACTTTAGAACAAATGAATAAATTCAGTAATGTTGCAGGATACAAAGTCAATACACAAAAACTGGTTGCATTTCTTTCTCTCTTTTTTTCCTTTTCTTTTTAGATTTTATTTCTTTATTTGTCAGAGAGAGGAAGAGAGAGTGAGCACAAGCAGGGAGAGAGGCAGGTAGAGGAAGAAGCAGCCTCCTCACTAAGCAAGAAGCCCAGTGCAGGACCCTGGGAATGATCTGAGCCAAAAGCAGATGCTGAATCTGCTGAGTCACGCAGGCATCCAAAATCAGTTGCATTTCTATACACTAATAACAAACTAGCTGAAAGAGAAATTAATAAGACAATTTAATTTATAATTGCATTAGAAGGAACTAAAGACCTAAGAATATATGTAACCAAGGAGGTAAAAGACCTGTACATTAAAAGCTATAACATATTAATGAAAGAAATTGAAGAAGACAAAATAAGTGGAAAAATAGCTAATGTAATGGATTATATACAGATTGGAAGAATAAATAATATTAAAATATCCATACTACCCAAAGCAATTTATAGATTCGATGTAATCTCTATCAAAATCTCAATGGTATTTTTCACAGAAATAAAACAAAGAATCCTAAAATTTGTGTGGAATCACAAAAGACCCCAAGTAGCCAAAGCAATCCTAAGAAAGTTGAATGCATCAGGATTCCAGATTTCAAACTATATTACAAAGCTCTAATAATCAAAACAAAAACTTCTTTGCAGAAAAGGAAACAGTCAACAAAACAAAGAGTCAATACACAGAATGAGAGAAGATATTTACAAATGACACTACAAAGGGCTGATACCCAAGATCTATAAAGAACGCCTCAAACTCAACACCCAAAAAACAGATAATCATGTCAAAACTTGGCAGAAGACATGAACAGACACTTCTCCAAAAAGGCATACAAATGGCTAACAGACACATCACTAGCCTTCAGGGAAATTCAAATCAAAACCACATTGAGATATCACCTTACACCAGTTAGAATGGCAAAGATTAACAAGGCAGGAAACAAATATTGGAAAGGATATGGGGAAAGGGGAACTCTCCTACACTGCTGGTGGGAATGAAAGTTGGTTCAGCCACTTTGGAAAACAGTGTGGAGATCCCTGAAAAAAATTTAAAAAAATAGAGCTACCTTATGACCCAGCAATTGCACTACTGAGTATTTACCCCAAAGATGTAGTGAGAAGAAGGACCATATGGATCCCATTGTTCATACCAGCAATACACACAATAGCCAAACTGTGGGAAGAGCTGAGATGACCTTCAATAGACAAATGGATAAAAAACTGTGGTCCATATATACAATGGAATATTACTGAGCTATCAAAAAGGATGGATACCCGACTCTTATATCAACATGGACGCGACTGGAGGAGATTATGCTGAGTGAAATAAATCAAGCAGGGAAAGTCAATTATCATATGGTTTCACTTATTTGTGAAACATAAGGAATAACATGGAGGACATTAGGAGAAAGAAAGAAAAAGTGAGGGGGGAATCAGAAGGGAGATGAAGCCTGAGAGACCATGGACTCTGAGAAACAAATTGAGGGTTTTTTTTGGTGGGGTATGGGTGAGCCTCGTCATTGGTATTAAGGAGGGCACGTATTGCATGGAGCACTGGGTGTTTGTTGTCCATAAACAATGAATCTTGAAATACTGCATCAAAAACTAATGATGTATTTTATGGTGACTAACATAACACAATAAAAAAAAAAACTCCTACAATTCAATAACAAATAACAAATAATCTGATTGAAAACAGGGCAGGGAAACAAAATAGACATTTTTTTTCTAAAAAAGACATGCAAATGGCCAATAAGTACATGTAAAACTTCTTCAACATTGCTAATCATCAGGGAAATGCAAGAAAACAGCACATGATATATCAACTCACACCTGTTAGAATGGTTGTAATCAAAAAAAGAAGAGACTTGGGGTGCCTGGGTGGCTCAGTTGTTTAAGCGACTGCCTTAGGCTCAGGACATGATCCCAGAGACCTGGAATCGAGGCTCACATCGGGCTCCCTGCTCGGTGGGAAGCCTGCTTGTGTTCCCTCTCTCGCTGTGTTTCTCTCTGTAATATAAATAAACAAAATCTTAAAAAAAAAAAAAAAGAAGAGACAATAAGTTTGGGCATCAATGTGGAGAAAAAGTTGTCCTTGTGCACTGGTGGTGGAAACATAAATTAATGCAGCCACTATGAGAAACGTATGGAAATTTCTTTAAAAATTAAAAATAGAACTACCATATGATCCACAAATCCACCTTTGAGTATATATTAAAGAAAATGAAATCACCATTTCTAAGAGATATTTGCTACCCTATGTTCACTGCAGCATTATTTGCAATAGTTAAGACATGGAAACAACTTAAGTAACCTTCAAAGGATGAATGAACAAAGACAGGGTGGTGTACAGACACACCTCAAAGACATTGCGGGTTCAGTTCCAGACACTGATATGAAGCAAATATTTCAGAAAGGAAATATTTCAGAAAAGCAAATCAATAAAATGTTTTTGATTTCTCAGTTATGTTAATACTACACTGTAGTTTATTATGTGTTCAATATCATTATGTCTAAAAAGACAATGTATATATCTTAATTAAAAATAGTTTAATGCTAAAAAAATGCTAATCATCACTTGAGCGTATGGTAAGCTGTAATGTTTTTGCTGATGTAGGGTCTTGCCTCAATGTTTATGGCTGCTGAGTGATCAGAATGGTGGCTGGCAATTTCTTAAAATAAGACAACAGTGAAGTTCACTATATCAATTCACTCTTCCTTTCACAAAAAATTTCTCTGTAACATGTATTGCTGTTATTTTTACAACATATTTTTAAATATTTATTTATTTATGAGAGAGAGAGAGAGAGAGAATGAGTAGTGAAAGGGATTGAGGGAGAAGAAGAAGCAGGCTCCTGGGATTATGACCTGAGCCAAAGGCAGACACTTAACCAATTGAGCCATCAGGTGCCCACATGCATTGCTGTTTTATAGCACTTTGCCCACTGTAGAACTTCTTTCAAAATTGGAATAACCTTCTCAAACCCTGTCACTGATTTATCAACTAAATTTGCATAATATTCTAAATCCTTTGTCATCATTTCAATAATTTCCATAACATCTTCACCAGTAGACTCCATCACAAGAAACCACCGTTCTTTTCCCCCTCATCCTTAAGAGACAACTATTCCTAAAGTTTTTTCATGACTTTGAAGCAATTCAGTCCCACCTTCAGGCTCCACTTCTAAATCTAGTTCTTTTGCTGTTTCTACCATATCTGCAGTTATTTCCTCCCTGAAGTCTTGCACCTCTCAAAGTCATCCTATTAACATTGATATTCTGCCTTTTTCTTACGAATCATGAATGTTCTTAATAGTATCTTGAATGGTGAATCCTTCCCAGTCATATTTCTATTTACTTGACATAGATTCATCAGAGGAATCACTATTTATGGCAGCTGCAGTCTTATGAAATGTATTCATTTTTTAAAGGAATGAAGAGATTATTATTTTTTATTTCTCCTTCTTTTCTTCTTCTTCTCTTTCTCCTTCTTCTTCTTCTTCTTCTTCTTCTTCTTCTTCTTCTTCTTCTTCTTCATCTTCTTCTTCGAAAGAGAGAGAGCAAGAGGAGGAGAGACAGAGAAAAAGTGAAGAGAGAATCTCAAGCAGACTCCATGCTAAGAGCAGAGCCTGACGCAGGAACTTGATATCATGATCCTGAGAACATGATCTGAGCTGAAGGCAAGAGTTAGATGGTTAACTGAGCTGCCCAGGAACCACGATGAAATGTATTCTTAAATAATAAGACCTAGAATTCAAAATTACTCCAGATCCATGTGCTACAAATTTGATGTTGTGTTACCAGATATGAAAACATTAATCTCATTGTACATGTCTATCAGAACTGCTAGGTGGCTAGGTGCATTGCCAATGAGCAGTATATTTTTAAAGTCTTCATTTCTGAGCACTAGGTATCCACAGGGGGCTTAAAATATCCAGTAAATCATGCTGCGAGCACATGTGCTGTCAGCTGGTTTTTGTTGTTCCCCTTATAGACCACAGGCAGAGTAGATCTAACACAATTTTTAAGAACACCAGGATTTCAGGATGGTCTATGGGTATTGATATGAACTTAAAGTCACCCATGGCATTAGCTCCTAACAAGAGGGTCAGCCTGTCATCTGAAGCTTTATAGCTAGCTTCTACATCAGCACTTGCTGTTTCACCCTTCACTTTTATGTTTTGGAGTAATTTCCTTAAACCTCATGAACCAACCTCTGCTAGCCTCACGCTTTTCTTCTGCAACTTCCTCCCCTCTCTCAGCCTTCGTAGAAGTGAAGAGAATTAGGACTGTGCCCTGGACTAGTCTTTACTTAAGGGAATATTGTGGCTGCTTTGATCTATTCAAACCACTAAAACTTTCGCCATATAAGCTATAAGGCTGTTTTGTTTTCTTATTATGTGTGCGTTCGCTGAAGTAGCACTTTTAATTTCCCTCAAGAGCTTTTCCTTTGTAGTCACAACCTGGTTAACTGTTTAGCCTAGCTTTCAGCCTGTATTGGCTCTTGGCGTGGCTTCCTCACTAAGTTTAGTCAATTCTAGCTTTTGATTTCAAGTGAGAGATGTGAAAATCTTTCTTTCACTTGAATATTTAAAAGTCATCATAGGGTTAAAATTGGCTTACTTTTAATATTGTTGTGTCTCAGGAAATAGGGCCTGAATAGGGAGTGAGATGAAAGAACGGCTGCTCAGTGGAGCAGCCATAATACAAATATACATGCATACATTCTACATACATCTACTGATGAAGTTCATCATCTTGTATAGGCATGGAATACGGTGTCCCTAAACAATCACAGTAAGAACATCAGAGATTATTAACCACTGATCACCATAACAAATATAATAAAATAAAAGTTTAAATTATTGCAAGAAATTCCAAAAAGTGCTATAGAGACATGAAGTAAACAGACTGGATAAATGGCACCATGAGGCTTGCTTGACCCAAGGTTTCCACAAACCTTCGACGTGCAAACAACGCATGATCTATGGAACCCACTAAAGAGAAGCACAATAAAATGAAGTAAGCCTGTGTGCATATATGGCAGGATATAATTTAGCCATAAAGCAGAAGGTAATCCTGCCCTTTGCACCAACTTGAGGATATTACATAAAGTGAAATAAGTCAGAAAGAGAAGGACAAATACTGTATGATCTCACTTATATGTGGAATCTATGGAAACTAAAATAGAAATGGAGAGTAGTCAGTGGTTTCCAGAGTTAAGGGGTGGGGTAGATGGTGTGGAAAATTGGTTGTTATCAAAATGTACAGACTTCAAGTTATAAGGTGAAGAAGTTCTGGGGATGTAATGTACAGCATGGCAACTATACTTAAGAATACTGCCTTGTATATTTAAAAGTAAGAGATCTTACAGTAAATATTTCATTAAAAAAATACAACTGTGGGGGCGCCTGGGTGGCTCAGTTGGTTGAGTGACTGCCTTCGGCTCAAGTCATGATCCCGGAGACCCAGGATCGAGTCCCACACCCGGGCTCCCTGCTCAGGAGGAAGCCTGCTTCTCCCTCTCTCACTCCCCCTGCTTGTGTTCCCTCTCTGACTGTGTTTCTCTCTGTCAAATAAATAAAATCTTTAAAGAAAAAAATACAACTCTGTGAACTGTTTGATTTTAACTAAATTGGTAATTCTTTTATGATATATATGATATTAAATTTTATGTTTTCACTTTAATACAGTGTCATGTCAATTATATCCCAAGAAAACTGGAAAAATAAAATAATGACATTAAGAAATTTTTAAAAATCAGGTATTTTCAATCAAATATAAGGAACAATTTCCTTTGCATTTTGTTACTTTTGTTATTAGATCTATATAAATTAAGAATATTTATACACTTCTAATTAGATTTCTGAATTCTAGAATGTCGTTTGCTTCTCCGCCTCTCAGCCACTCATTTGACAGTTGTCTCAAAGGGAAAAAGGGCAACACATGTCTTGGTTAATTCTCTAAACTACCATCCTTTCATCTGAATTCAGATCCACAAATCTTTATGGTCTAGGAATTTCTCTGATGGCTTCAATCATAAACTTTGTTTAAAAAGTTGTCCTATATTTTATGTATTTCTTGGCAATGTGATTGGTTTGAAACGGCTCAATCCAACCTTGTTAGCAATGGCAATATTGTATAATAACTTTATATGATACTTAAAAACTCTATAATTTCACACTTATCAAATCCCATTCCAGTCCATTTTGGAGCAGCTTCGACAATGAGGAATTACCTATTTAGCTGTCCAATTTTTCAAATCTGTCTCCTAATTTATTTCCTAACTTATATCCTAATTTATCTGTCTCCTAAATTATTCATATTTTTACATCCTAGCAGCCAACACATTGGGTTTCTTATAGTGAGTAGACAATATATGTTTGTTGAATTAGTTGATGTACAAATAAATGGCTATATTTTGGTCTTAAATATGTCTCTTCAGTTAATTGATAAAAGCGTCACCTTCCTCTACAACAGTATTTCCAATCATTATTTGAAAACAGGTGTTGTTTTCATCATTAAAAAAAAAAAAAAAGAACACTTTATTTACTTATTTGTCAGAGAGAAAGAGCACACAAGCAAGGGGAGAAGCAGCCAGAGGGAGAAGCAGGAAACCTATGGTGAGACTCGATCCCAAGGCCCTGGGATCATGACCTAAACTGAAGGCAGGTGAGTAAGCAAACTGAGCCACCCAGGAGTCCTGTTTTTATCATTATTTTTTCTCTACAGGTTAAGGGTTCTCAGGGCCTTGCATGGTGTTTCACAAGATCACTCATTTCAATTTTATTTGTATTTTAGTTAGTTAACATGTAGTGTAATAGTTTCAGGAGTAAAATTTATTGATTCATCACTTACATATAACACACAGTGCTCATCATAACAAACGCCCTCCTTACTACTTATCACCGAATTACTTCCTCCCCCCACCTACTTCCCCTCCAGCAACCTTCATTTTCTTCTCTATACTTAAGATCTTTTATGGTTTTCCTCCCTCACTTTTTTTTTCTCTTTCCCTATGTTCATCTGTTTTGTTCCTTAAAATCCACATACCCATATATGAGCGAAGTCGCCCCATATTTGTCTTTCTCTGACTGACTTCTTTTGCTCAGCATAATACACTCTAGCTCCATTCACATAATTGTGAATGACAAGATATCATTCTTTCTGATGGCTAAGTAATATTCCATTCATTATAATTTATTGTAATTAATGTCATTTATTACCAATTGCTTTTTACATAAGTTGATTAGAAAATTTAAAATTATATATGTGACTTGCCTTTGTAACTCACATTTTATTTCTATTTCACAACACTGGCCTAACACCACATAGCTATTCAATAACAGAGAACAAAAACACAGTTTCTCTGATATGAGATCCATGTTGACTTTATTTGTACAGCGTGGCTTGAGAAGAGACCAGACTGTTGGCAATCAAGTGACTAAAAAGTCCGTCTTCATGGCAGTTTCTATAGTAGAATCACCATTTTCTGCCTTGAGTGATTTCACAAATTCACATCTTTATGAGGAAAGGCAATACCAAGCAGTAATTGGAAACATTCTTCTCTTTGGGATTCTAGAGGTAGGATACGTACCTTACACTGATTCCCATTTAGAACCAGTGCTAAGAAATTTCCCGAAGACAGATGGAATGAAAGAATCAAGTCCTCCCTGTCCACTCTCCCTTTTAAACCTTAGTATACTGGCGTGTGATATATGAAAGCATAATTTGTTACTTTATGGAAAATCAGCCTGAAGCAAGGTTCTGATTATAATAGTCTTTCTTTAGATCATTTCCCAAGCACGTTTTGCAACACACAAATGAATTAAATGATTTGTTCCCCCATTCTGCTGGTTTCACTCTTGCAGCTGACAGAGGTTTATTTTTATCTTAACAATGAAGGTTGCCCCTAGCACTGCTGAATAATTAAGGATCCTGTTTCCGGTAGTTCCTCAACAACAAAATTCCCAGGACTTTTTCTATCATTAGTTAATAACAGAATTAAGGTTGCTGCTTAGAAATATAGTAACTTTTTGCTGAGTTAAACTAACAATTTTGATTTGCACTTTGTTCCTCCTAAACGTGAAAATTCCTTGTTCTTCAGCATCAGTGTGAAAACCCAAAGGCTTCTTATGACATAGATGATGTTCATCCAACAGTTCAAGGGAATTTCTAAGTAACAATCACACTTAGTTTCATGCCTCACTTTGGTAAACAACTTGTCGATTTACATTAATTATGGAGACTTTGTACAAAGATCGTAGTTAAAAACTTTATACACTGTACTACAAGTTTAGGGGAAACTTCCTTTATCTAACTGTTTCTATGCTACCTTATTTTTTCTCTTTTGTCTCTTTGTGTTGCAGCTAGAGTTTTTAGTCCATACAATTCATGGTCTGGAGTGTTTGGCATCAGTCATAGCAGGACTGAAAATCAGCCACTTTTTCTGGAATCCTATCAAAAGTGACACCTGGAAGAACGCCTGTGCATGCAAGTAATACACCCTTATAGACTAGTGTTTCATCTCTAGGCCATCACTAGAATTAAGACAGAGGACAAAGGATTCAGGGTCTTATGGGTTAATTAAATATTATCAAAGGGGCATATTTATCAATTACACATACAATAACTTATTTATCTTTATTTCCTGTCTAAATCTCTTTTTCTCATATCTTCTCATTTTTTCAGTTCTTACTTGAAAACATTTTAACTAACCTGCTCCAGTGTAAGGTTAATTAAATGACCATGCCTACATCCAATGAATCCCCTATTATTGTGTTAATCTTATCTGTTTCCTTCATTGCAACTCTCATGCTGGGAATCATAAATTTGTTTAATTAGCTACCTAATCTCTGCTCCCATTAGACCATAAGTCCCAAGAAGTAAGTACCTTATCTATTTTTTTTTTGTCTCCAACATCGAGCTGAGGGTCTATAACATATATGGTGCATCATAAGTGTTTGCTGAATTTTATTAAATCTAAAAGAGAAAATTTGTTTCATTTAGAAATGAGTGATGCCACAGCAGCCTGAACAGGAGAACCAGGATAAGGTCTTTTTGGGCAATAGAAGTCTGCTAAATGAAGGGATGCTTGGGTGGCTCA
Source organism: Spilogale gracilis (assembly GCA_004023965.1). NCBI lineage: Eukaryota > Metazoa > Chordata > Mammalia > Carnivora > Mephitidae > Spilogale > Spilogale gracilis. The sequence goes on from PITA01025261.1 coordinate 9,253, forward strand.
GTGGGTTAAGCATCTGCCTCCCACTCAGGTCATGATCCCAGGGTCTTGGAATTGAGTCCAACATCGGGCTCCTTGCTCAGCAGAGAGCCTGCTTCTCCCTCTGCCTGCAACTCCCTCTGTGTGCACTCTCTCTCGAATAAATGCAATATTTTAAAAAAATCTGCTGCACAAGTATTTAGAAAGGAAAGAGCCAAGGACTGTATGAATGGAGAAGTTTCCATAGTTGGCTCACCCATGAGCTCTGCCAGGAAGGAGTTGCCCCTAAACACCTACTACATGAGTCACACTGACAGAATTTCTGATCTAGAGCAATATTCCTTTTATGCAAAGGAGCCCAAGTTTAATTTTGCTATGATGGGGAGGAATATACTCTGCATGGGTTTTCTTTATTTCTAAAGGATCAATAAGGTGAGGCTAGGCTCTCCAGGTGAAATTTTGGAAATCAGAATGTGTTTTTGCTTAATATTTTCACCAATGTCTCTGAGCTCTTCCACCCAAATCTGAATAATAAATTCTCTTCTCCAATCTTAACACTTCACTATATTATCTGATACCCTTTGGTTCTCTGAATTCCATTATTATTGCAAACACTTACTAAGCATTGCTGATGTGAGTTAAAAATATCATAACTACATAACATCACATACCTATATAAGAGAAACAATGAACCTAAGTTACTTACTGAAATATTCTATAAAAACTGTTTTTGTCCAGTTTAATCATCATCATCATCATCTTTGCTGAAATGCATATAGATTACACAGAGAATATATACATATATTTTATATATATAGTATATATGCAATATATATATTTTTCTCTATATATAAAACATTATTAGGAATTTTTTCAACTTCAAAATTGATAAATGTTGGAAATAATTTAAGTGACTTGTGTGTTTTTATATACTTTTTGGTTGATAAATTGTTTTTATATTCTTTTGGTCAATAAATGATAACGTGACTAGCATCCCAATCTATAATATATGTTATTTATAAATTGCACTTATCTTTTCTTCCAGTACACATCCTCTATTTTCTGAGCTATTCCAGGTTAGTATTCTTTTACTTATTGTTCAGATTTAGTTCATTGCATCCGCAAGTTTATTGACTGTTCCTTTTTGTGAGGATCCCCATTGCTATCTGCTATTATTTAAAGAAATTCTATCTTTAAATGAATAAACTTCAATGTAAGTACCACATCTTTACTATAACATCAGGATAGATTTGTTTCTTTCAATAATAACTGTAATAGTCTAGGTACCTACCTTTTTTTTTTTTTTTTTTTTTTTTTTTTTTTTTTTTTTTTTTTTTTTTTTTTTTTTTTTTTTTTTTTTTTTTTTTTTTTTTTTTTTTCTAAAATGACATTTGTGTGTGGCTTTATCTTATGGGCTATTTTTGCTTTGCACTACTTACATTGACAGCTCCATTCACTTTCAGGTTTGTGAAGGAGAACAGCATGGAAAAGAAATTTTAAGTACCTCATATTAGAATATTTTTTTTTTTAGAATATTTTTTTAAAGATTTTATTTATTCATTTGAGAGAGAAAGCACAAGCAGGGGGAGCAGATGGAGGAGAAGCAGACTCCCCACTGAAGAAAAACCCCGGCGTGGGGCTCAATCCCAGGACCCTGAGATCAGGACCTGAGCTGAAGGCAGACATTTTAACCACCTGAGCCACCCGGCTGCCTCTTAGAATAATTTCTTACACAATTCATGAAGTCAAATCTGGAAATCAACAAAGCATATTAATTATCTTCATTGCTCTTCCACAACCAATTTGAATATAAATGTGCAGCAATACACATAATAATAAACAGCATTACTGTTTTGTACCATTTATGCTGTAAAATCGTTTGGATACCAGTCCTTGAACCAAGTTTTTATGGGCATCAAATTCCAGGAATAGGCAAGCTGAACTAAAATGGAACACTTCCTAAACGTGTTGGATGAAAATACAACTTCAGTGTATGAACAAGCAACTAAGAGAGAAAGAGAAATCTCTAAAGGGCAGAAACAAAGATAAATGCACGGACCCTCAGTTGTTTATGTGTTTGTGAATGTATGTGTTGGGGGAAATGCATTTAAAATTTTAATTATGCAGCAACATACTCAAGATCAATTGTTAATGTTTCTACAACAATTTGAGAGGAAATGTTGATAGCATGGTTGGAAAACACAATAAAGTCATGGTACTTTAAAGAGTTATGCATCCCCAATGAAAGGAGCTCTCTAAAATGAGCACTGGGATGTATGTAAGTGATAAGTCACTAAATCCCACTCCTGAAATCAATATTAGTAGTATTTTAACTAGCTGGGATTCAAATAAAAACTTGAAAAAATAAATTAATTAAAGCAAAATAATGATAATACATACATACATACATACATACATACATACATACATACATACAAAAAGCACCGGGGAAACTGTTATTGACAATTTCTGTTACCCCAAAGCTGCAGCCCTCACCTTTTCTTACACTGCTGGACTCTGGATTCCTGAACTGTGGGAAAGATATCAGCTAACTCACTCATCTTCTGGATTTTGGTGGAGGGTTGCCAATGGGGAGTACAGTAAGGAGATAAAAGAATGTAGATGAGATTTGGGTATTTATTTCGCTAGCTAATTTTCAATTTGCCACATATAGTTTCTTCCCGGTGTGAGGTCAGAAAGACAACTAATACGGTTTTATCAGCCTCCAGTTTCTAAAAAATGGCTCTGCCTTCTCACTCCTTCAGACTTAGCCTCAGTCACTCAGCCTTCCTAATACCATCTGTGAGGTGTTACAACTTTGGTTTCCCTATAGCTTATCTACGCATTCCATCAATTCTTTATTAATTCTTCTCAAATATCCCAATACAAATACACCGTATGTTCTCTGTCAGGACTTTGGCATATACGGAGACTAAAAGAAATGTACCATTCACCTTCTCTTCAGGGAAGAACCCAATCCCTTTTTTCATGGTCAAGGAAACTATACTTGAAGAAGCTTCAAGTTCAAATTTACCTACCCTATATAGTATAAGAATGATAAATATTCACATAAAAATTATTCTAGGGAAGGCATAACATAACTCATCCGGCAAAAACAATACTTTAAACATGCTGCAAAAGTCATGTTCATAACTCATGGACGTGATTTTTCCAGATATGTCAGGGATTTAATCCTTATTAGATAGAAGCTCACAGTCAAACTGGCAAAAATATGAAGGAATGGTTTATCATCAATGAGTGAAGAGCCACATCGGAGAGGATGATTAGAATGTCAAAATCAGAAGCTAATACAATAACCAGGAATAATGAATTAACTAGTGTGTATACAATGGATATTTACAAGAATACACATTCTGAAAAAATAAGCATATTTAGAAAAATATGTAATAAACAGTATATTTATGTAATTAGAAAAGGATTAGTAATCTTTAAGGTAGATAGAGAAAATTAGCCCCAAATGCAACTCTAAGCTTAGAAATTTCATAAGCCACAGGAAATTCATAGATACAGAAGACAGCACAAGTTTTTCAACTTTAGACTAATATAATCCTAGAAGAAAAAAAAGCTAATATATCCTATTCTTTTTTTTTAAGATTTTATTTATTTATTTGGCAGAGAGAGATCACAAGTAGGCAGAGAAGCAGGCAGAGAGAGGGGAGGAAGCAGGCTCCCGGTTGAGCAGAGAGCCCGATGTGGGCCTCGATCCCAGGATCCTGAGATCATGACCTGAGCTGCAGGCAGAGGGTTTAACCCACTGAGCCACCCAGGTGCCCTAATATATCCTATATCTTAAATATTAAAAGCAATGTTTAATCAGATAATGACTGAAGATTTTTTCAGGATCATTTAAGAGACATAAACAGAAACTAATACATTATTACAAAAATAATGTCATAAAAGAAAGTTTAAAAAAAAGGTTAGATAAAAAGGAAAAAAAATTCCCTAAAAACACAATAAAGTTGTTTTTTCAACAGCTGCTGTGTACTTCATAGACAATAGAAAAATACATTTCCACTAAACTGTCATTCAAGAATGAAAATGATTCTTCAGAAAAACAAAGATGAGAGCTTGTCACTCATACCTACATGCTAAACATTTACTAAAAGACTCATGTGAGGTAGAAAAAACTTAAATCCAAAGAAATGATGACAAGTACTAGAAATATTCTGGGCAAAAAGAGGTGACTCAGTGGTTAAGCATCTGCCTTCCACTCAGGTCATGATCCCGGAGTCCCGGGATCCAGCCCGGGCCACATCAGGCCCCCTGCTCAGCAAGAAGCCTGTTTCTCCCTCTGTCACTTATGTTCCCGCTCTTGCTGTGTCTCACTCTGTCTAAAAGCAGTGTCTCCAGCAGAGGGAGGTAAATGGAACAGGAAGAGTTAAAAAAAAAAAAAAAAAGGTTCAGCACTTGAAGTTATAACCTGAACTTTAGTTGAGCCTCTACTTCATTGCACTATCTTTTTATATATATTTTTTTAAGATTTAAGATCTCCTTAGAACTACAGGTAATAGTGATTTCTTGTTGCGCTGGGGATGTTCAGAATATCCAGTATATTCATACCCTTCTGGAGGGAGTAATAGTTATCTACATGCTTTAGAAATGATGCAGAGCAATCACTGTAAATTCTCCACTGACTTGCAAACCTTGTTTTGTATTTCTGTGTGGGATTATTACTTCCTTCTTAAATCTTACTTTGCATTTACCTTCAGTACTTCCTAAGAGTTTAGAGTGCCAGACATTTTACCTGATAATTCAGGTAAGTCATACATCATGAACTCATACTTCAAAATTCCAGGAGTCCCCTTTATCCACTTTTTTAAACTGGAATCAAATTTTTGGTTCTCTCTCGTGGAAATAAACTGCTTTCTTGACATTAAGTGATCACAGTAAATGCTTTCACATAAATGTGGGAATATTTCACTGAACATGCTCATCTGCTTTTTTTCTCTCTTTGCCTTGCTGTTAACTAACTACTGCAGTTCTTCATGCTCTAATTAAGTAATTAAACATATGTTTTAGTATCATAATATGTAGAGTGCTTTTATCATTACAGGTAAAACAATAGGAATGAGGTTAATTGTATTTTTTCTGCAGCAGAGGAAAACAGAGCCAGATGGAACTGAGCTATTTGTTCCTAAGTCTGAGGCAGTTCATCATGACAGATTTGTGATAAATATTAAACCATTAGAATTGACTGTCCTTATTATATTATTTAATATTAGGGTGATTACTTTATTGGTATCACAGGACAGAAATAGTAAGGCCTTTAAGGAGGAGTGTGTTCTCGATGTTCTGATTTGAGATTGCTTTCAAATGGCTAATAAAACTACCCTCATAGTTTTAACTTACATCGCACCAGGGAGAGGCAGGTAGGATAAGAAGATAAAATTTATTTAAGAGATAAGCTAGGCTTAGATTTCATTCCAAGGGAAGTAATATAGAAACATGTGTAATTATCCCAGAGTTTCTAAACGGTGCCTTATTCTCTGTTTCCATTCTCTTATCCTGCATCTGCTTCATTCTCTCTGACCTCTATTGGTACCCTAAATTCTTTTGTAGGTGGGGGTTACATAGTTTTCCTTACACATTTCAGAAAACATCTGAGGTAATAATTCTACAGAAAAAGGAAGCATAGGGATTTACTCACTTGAGGGAATAAATGAGTGGTATTTTTCTAAGATTATTTTTGATGAATGGAAAATGTACTGAGTATATTTAAACATATGAGATTGGAGAAGTAAAAATTGGTTCAAGGAGATCAAACTCCAAGTTTGACTGGAGCCAGGAAACTCATAGTTTGACTAAAAATAGTGCATACTGTAAAAATCCTACTATATTTTGTTAATTAGCAAGAGAAAATCCAATTCTTTTTTTTTTTTAAGATTTTATTTATTTGACAGAGAGAAACACAGCCAGAGAGGGAACACAAGCAGGGGGAGTGAGAGAGGGAGAAGCAGGCTTCCCGCAGAGCAGGGAGCCCGATGTGGGGCTCGATCCTGGGTCTCCGGGATCATGACCTGAGCCAAAGGCAGTCGCTCAACCAAGCCACCCAGGCGCCCTGAAGAAAACCCAATTCTTAATGGCTCTTTTTGTACTTTTCTAATTTTCCAAGTACAAAATTTTGTCAATTTTAATAAATCAACATCCCCAGTTGGAATAATTGAAAATATCTCCTTGTAATTTTTGGCGTTTTGAATCCTAGATGGGAAACAACCTCTTTAAAGTCAGTGATTGTTTATTTTAGTTTTCTATTTATTGTGTCAGGGATGAGGCCTTATTTATATGAGGTATCCCAGATAGTCACTAAATACGTAGGTGGAGTGGAAATGTATATTTTCCACTGTCATTTTAAGATGCATATTAATGTGGGTGCATTGGTGGCTCAGTTGTTTAACCTCTGCCTTTGGCTCAGGTCATGACCCCAGCATCCTGAGGTCCTGAAATTGAGCCCGACTTCAGACTCCCTGCTCCGCAGGGAGCCTGTTTCTCCCTCTCCCTCTGCCTGTTGTTCCCCATGCTTGTGATCACTTTCTCTCTCTGTCAAATAAATAAAACATTTGTAAAATATGCATATTAATGCCTATATGCTGCAGGAAAAAAAAAGACAAAATTTGCAATCAACACAAACCTAGGTTAAAACCATGCTCTGCAAAGGGCCCCTGGGTGGCTCCGTTGGTTGGGCGACTGCCTTCCGCTCAGGTCATGATCCCAGAGACCCGGGATCAAGTCCCACATCGGGCTCCCTGCTCGGCGGGAAGCCTGCTTCTCCCTCTCTCACTCCCCCTGCTTGTGTTCCCTCTCTGGCTGTGTTTCTCTATGTCAAATAAATAAAATGTTAAAAAAAAAAAAAATGGTCTGCCAAAGTCTAGATGTGGTGGTCTTGAGATAACCAATTTTTTAAGCCTTTTTTTCCCACGTATAAGATGGGAAAACCGCCATTAGAAACTCTTTTGTGTATTAAGAGTAGTCAAAGATAAGCCATACCAGACATTAATTAAAATGGTAAGAAGATTTCATTCAGTAACTACCAACCTTAGGGGAAACTACTGAGCTCTGTTCTGACTTGCTCAGAGGTTCCTCGACACTTTGAAGAAAATGAAAGAGCAGGGAGCGGTGTGAGCAGGGCTCAGGAGAGTCAAGGAGGTAAAAATTATAAAAGTTAAGTCAGTGTAAATGCAATTAAGCTAGATGTGTTTACTGGTTGACCATACAGAAGTTGGGATTTCTTCTCTGCCAGAGACTGGGAGACAGAGGCCCTGTATCCCTGATGATTACTTTACAAAGGAAACATATCTGGGTCCTTGGGAAAGACATTCCTGAATTGTCAAAGATACATGTTCACAGTTGTATGTCCTTTTTAGTAATCGCTCTAAAAGGGAGAGTGCAGAGCCTATCATCCAGTGTTGACTATAACAGCAACCCTCCCCCCCATGCTGAGCTTTGTCAAACAGGCATTTAAGGTGGGCCTGCGGTCATCCTAGGGGCACAGCTTTATGCTTCTAGAAGGCAGCCTAGAACTTGGTCGTCTCTTAATGCAGAGGTTTGGATGGAGTCATGTGCCAAGATTTCTGCTGTTCCCAGAGTCAAAATGAATGTAAAGCCCTTAACATAATGCTGACATAACGTAGACAATTAACTCAATGTTTCTAAATCCATTATGAAGAAGCAACTTAATCATTCCAAGAGCATAAGTAATCTTAAGTTCATCAAGATATTGTGTAAAAACACTGTTTAAAGTTGGAATGAATGGAAACCATTTTAATAGACTCAGAATTAAGTAAAATATGTAGTAACAATTTAAAACTTGCTGGTTTACAAATTGCTGCCGGAATGTAAGTATGAACAAGCCCTAAGAGATACAGTCTACAAAAATCAGATCATGGAGTTTTTTGGTCATATTGACTTTCAAAGATGCCGCTAAGAAAGAATGCCAAGACAAGAATCTCCTTCCAAGGCACATGGCAGATGGAGTGATTCCAAGTCTGACCTCCCATTTTGCATGACAAGTTAGTGATGTCTGGAGCAAAGGAGTAGACAGCCCCTCTGCATTTACCCACCCTCCCCATTTCCAATACAGACATCCTCAGATGTTAATTTCTACCTCCACTTTTGTAGTACGCTCAGTCATTCTGATGTTACTCTGGCCTTTCTTTTTTCTTTTATCAGTCCTTGCTTTCCATTGCCCCTAATCTGACCAGAACACATAAGCTCTGGGAATTAAAATCAGTTCAGCTTCCCTGGCCAGGGTTAGTCCTTTCTGATCTTCATCCATGGCCACATGTAGTCATTGATTTAATGAAATGCACTCTAGATGGCCATCAAGACTGAGTTTTCCTCCATTAAAAATATAAAACTGGGGTCCCTTTAATCTTCCTGGCCCTGCGCTAGATTATAGCTACCTCGAATCTCTCTGCCTTTAGTAATCATCACCTACAACTTACCATCACCATTATCACCACCACCATCACCTTCATCACCATTAAATGTTGTTGACCAGTAAGTGTCAAATGCTGTGCAAAAATCTCTGTGGGGATTATTTCATTTAATTTTAACTGCAACACTGTATGTAGGTAGTGGGGAACTGAAGCTTTGAGAACCCTCCTTAAGTATGGTGATCGGCTATAAACTGAGACCTGCAGAAAGCCCAGGTATGGATCTTTAGGACTTCTGATTCATTGTATTTCAGTATTCCTCACATGCACTTCAAAGGCTAAATCTAGAACTGATTAATTAACTAATTAACGTATAGCAAAACAAAGAATGGACCCAGTTAACATTTTCCAAAAATCATGCTAGCAAAATAAAATTTTCTCTTCCCTTCCACTGTCTTAATGTTTTGCATGTGTGTATTTAGGCCAAAAAAAAAAAAAAATTAGTTGAAATTTTAGTAAAATATTTTATGAAACCACTAGATCTAGTAACTGTCATAAACCCTTCTATTGACAACATGCATTACCTGGAATCATCATCTTCTGGGGAGTAATTGCAAACTCTTTGGTTGTATCTGTCCAGCTGTGCATTCTTTGAATGCTGCTTGAATTTTCTTTTCTTTTTTAATGATTTTTTTTTTTTTTAAAGTTCTGCAGTTCATAAAGAGTTGAAGAACCACAAATCAAGACAGCTTGGATATATAAACCCAAAATTTTATTGAAAGAAAACATTCGGTAGAAAATATTTAGCTGGTCTTATGTAGCCTGTCATTCAGTTTCAAAGCATTGCAAAGTGAAAATATTTTTGAGTGGTGAGTTAGCAAACGATATCTGGGAATGATAAATATCTATGACCTGCTTCCTTCTCCTGATAGCTAGTGATGACAAACATTTTTTCATGTGTCTGTTAGCCATTTGTGTATCTTCTATGGAGAAGTGCCTCTTCATGTCTCCTGCCCATTTTTTGATGTGATGATCTTTTTTTTGGTTGTTGAGTTTGAGGCATTCTTTATAGATCTTGGATATAACCCTTTGTCTTCAGTGTCATATGCAAATACCCTCTCCCATTCCGTGGATTGCCTCTTTGTTTTGTTGACTGTTTCCTTTGCTGTGCAGAAGCTTTTTATTTTGATGAAGTCCCAAAAGTTTATTTTCACTTGTGCTTCCTTTGCCTTTGGAGATATATCTTGAAAGAAGTTGCAGTGGCCGATGTCAAAGAGGTTAATGCCTATGTTCTCCTCTAGGATTTTGATAGATTCCTATCTCATTTTGAGGTCTTTTATCTATTTCAAATTTATATTGGTGTGAGGCATAAGGTAATGGTTTAATTTCATTCTTCTATACGTAGCAGTACAATTTTCCCAGCACCATTTATTGAAGAGACTGTCTTTTTTCCCACTGGATATTTTTTCCCGCTTTGTTGAAGATGATTTGACCATAGAATTGTGGGTCTGTATCTGGGCTCTCTATTTTGTTCCACTGGTCTATGTCTTTGTTTTTGTGCCAGTACCATGCTGTCTTGGGGCTCATAGCTTTGTAATAAAGCATTAAATCGGGTTACATGATGCCCCAGCTTTGTTTTTCTTCTTCAGCATTCCTTAGCGATTCGGGGTCTTTTTTGGTTCCATATAAATTTTAGGACTGTTTGTTCCAGCACTTTGAAAAATATTGGTGGAATTTTAATTGGGATGGCATTGAAAGTATAGATTTCTCTGGGAGGTATAGACATTTTAACAATGTTTATTCTTCCAATCCATGAGCATGGAATGCTTTTCCATCTTCTTGTTTCTTCTTCAATCTCTTTCATGAGTGTCCTGTAGTTCCTTGAGTACAGATTCTTCACTTCTTTGGTTAGGTTTAGTCCTAGGTTTTTGGTGCTATAGTGAAGGGAACTGATTCTCTGATTTACCTTTCTATATTTTCATTGTTAGTGTATAAGAATGCCACTGATTTCTGTGCATTGATTTTGTATCCTGCCACATTATTGAATTGTTGCATGAGTTCTAGTAGTTTGGAGGTAAAGTCTTTTGGGTTTTCCATATAGAGTATTGTCATATGCAAAGAGGGAGAGTTTGACTTCTTCTTTGCCAATTTGAATACCTTTTATTTCTTTTGAACAAATGAATTAGTGCCAAGAAAAAAATATAATTGCTGTTTAATTCACAGTTTCCCCAGAAATACTGGCATTTTTTAAAATGACAAAAATAAAACACTGATACTTAGGAATGCCAGTGGGGAAGACATTCTGGACAATCCCTCGTAAGCAAATGTCTATTTTGTTAATGCCAAAATTAAATCTGTCTCCCAAGCCCAGTTGTAGAAGACAATAATGAGGCCAGAGGCAATTTCAATAGCTATCCCTTTAGGCTCCACCACAGCTAGGGGCAGATGGACTGTGGATTTGGGTGACAGCAGATTGAGTGGAGATAAATAACAATGAAATATGTAGATATTTACCAAACACACAATCATAATATTCCCTAAACAGTTATGTCCCAAAACTGGAAATAGATTGACATTTATTTAGATCTTCTCTCTACCTGAACTGACTATTGTTAATAGGGCTGCTTCACAATTCTGTATAATGCAACCCTATTCCTATTAAACAGTATCACATGGATACTCACAGCAGTTCTGTAAAGACAATGGTCTCATCACCATTTAAATCATTATGGGAAAATTTTAAAGAATGATTGGGGCACCTGGGTGGCTCAGTTGGTTAAGTGACTGCCTTCAGCTCAGGTCATGATCCTGGAGACCCAGGATCTGGGCAGTATAGACATTTTAACAATGTTTATTCTGCTCATTGGGAAGCCTGCTTCTCCCTCTCTCAGTCCCTCTGCTTGTGTTCCCTCTCTAGCTGTGTTTCTCTCTGTCAAATAAATAAAATATTAAAAAAAAAATTAAAGAATGAAAGAAAACAAGAAGAGAATGGAAAGAGAAAATAATATCTGTTGGGAGCCTATTCAGGGACTATCCTAGATGTGTTAAGATTATTAGCTCATTTACTCCTCGTAATAACTCCATGAGGGTAGGATTATTTCCCCACTTATTTTTCATAAAGGAAACAAAATGAAGCTTTGAGATTTTAGGCATCCTGTCTAATATCACATGCAGAAAGATAGACTATGGTCATGCTGGGATTTGACTATGCCTTCAAGCATCTTCAAAATTAACTAATATGTAATACATTAGACACAGACACATGTCTGACTTTCAGATTGTGCTCCTTCCATGACATTAGATGTGTTTGCTGTATGACAAACCTGCATGACCAGTCTCCATGCAAATGACCCTTTCTAAAATGAAATCTCTTCATGAAACTTGAGATCTTTGGCCTCAGGATTATTCTCTCCCTATTTCCAGTCTAGGGCAATGTGACATTATACAGCAAAGAACAATTGTGTAGGATCTCTTTAAATTTTGCATTGCTATTATTATTACTTATTTAGTAATTTTGATGCCATCTTACTCTTGTGTTGCTAAAGACAAACAAAATGTTTGATTGATGTAAACTCTGGCCCCAGCAATAAAGTCCCAGATGATGAAATTTTGTGAAGTTTGAATCTAAAGAAGGTTGTTGCTTTCTGGGTGAAGTCCAAGGAAATTAATGCCTATGCTTTTGAAAAACAGGATATAACATATTCAAATATATTTATTCAATACTTTGATTTCAATAATGTGAATTGCCACATAGTAAAATTCTGGGTTTTGAAGCCAAGAGAAATACACAAACAAAGAAAAATTTTAACTCTAGCTTAAGCAACTTGGGAATTGATATTTAGTGAAATATGTAACACAAAAAGGAATATATATTCTATTTGTATTTGTTTCTACTCTTCTACTTCTAAGACACCTTTCAATGCTTGTTCACAAACAGCTGTCAGCATCTGTCTTCAGAAATGAAATAAGGAAAAGAAAGCGACAATAGAACATATCTATTGCATCTCTGTGGAAGCACATTCTTAATTTCCTATAACTTACTCTACTTAATTTGACAGTTGGAAACTTTGTCTCATTTGGTCCCCAGAACTCAGTGGTATACATAGCTCAGTGAGCTTAATTTTATTATAGATATTATCCAAACGCTTTTTAATCATCCATGATCATGAGGAGCACCAGAGAGGCAATGTTATTTAATAGGGACACTTACAAGCAAATTAAACAGAGATGGTACTGATTGATAAAGCTGTTTGAGCTTCCCGCTGCACTCTCATTCTGTTTACGTGTTAGTTTGAGATGAGACTGCCATGGCTTGAAGCTTGAGATCCCAGTTTTCTTTGATTGTACAACAAAATTACAACAATTGTGACTTATTATTACAATATGTGTGATAATTCCCATGGGGCCAGAGATAGAGTTCAATTTGCTGTTAATATCACATTAAAAGAGAGAGTGATAAACAATGCTGGGGTGGAAATTTATTTTCAAATTACAAAGCATCCCTAATTACAGGGTAGGGAGTTGGCTTATTTTGGAAAGGAGATGTCATATTTAAATGATTTTTTTATCAAATCATCAGTCCTTTCAAATATTCATAATAAAAATCCACCAACAAAGCCATGTTGGATGTACCAGTTTTTAGCTGCTAATAGAAGATATTGAAAGTGAAAAAACGCCATCCATATATATGTAAGTAAGCTCAAAAATAAGAAAAGCACAAGACTTCTAGACACTATCAGTTGCTTAACTATTATATATATATAATTTATCATCTTAATGAATATACAAATTAAACACACCAAGTATCAAAGAAAGACAGCCAATGTTTTCTGTTGTTGTTAAAAATCATGATTATTAAAAACACTGCATATGGCAAAAATGTGTTTATTCATTCTTTCTTCTGTCAGTAGAAGGAAATTCTAATCTTGTGGCCCCATAACATTGTCTCTCATAAGCTCTAAATGCTTAATCTTGTGTTGAGAGAAAAAAAGGAGTAGACAGACAGAGCTTATGAGTAAACAACTGTATGAATATAGCACTTTGAACAAGACTTGAATTTCTGCAGCTGTTATTTCAATTCACAGTAAATAAACACAATAGTTCCTTCATAGTGTTTGGATTCTACTTGGTCTTCTTTTCAATCAGCATCAGTCTTGAGATGACTAAAGAACAAATCATTAGACAAGGTAAAATATGGACAGCCTCATTCCCTGGACATCATTAAAAAGGAGTCTCACCAAAATATCAACTACCAAAGTAAACAATTCTATGTATGGGTGCTGGATGGAGAGATAGGTTTCTCTCCATTGGAGTTGGAGCTGATGTAGAATGACATATATTGTAATGAATTAGTATTAGAAATACTATTATGAAACCATTTACATTATATGAGATTGTAAATATACAAATACGTATAGATCTGCTTATATAGATGGGTTAGGACACACACATTTCTTTGTTCTATAGCTGGAGGATCTAGAAGTAATGACACCTCAAATGCCACAAGCACACCTAGTACCCAGATCTTGGTTTCTCCCACCATTCTCCAATGACAATTGCCAAGCCTTCTTAGGGTTATGGCTGATTCTAGGACTGGAGTGGGAAATCCATAAGATGATCATGGAACATCTTAAAATGTCTTCCAGAAAGTAAGGAAGTGCCGGGGGCCTATGGAAGGCTTATGTTGATGTGGGTATGTCAAAGTATATAGGAGTTAACCAAGGCCAAAGCTAGAACAATTTGAGCAATATAAGAGATGTTTTGTTATACTGTAATCCAATGTATAAAACAGATACCCATGAGTTCATGCTGACCATGCTAACATAAATGAGTGAATAAATAAATGGGGTGGAAGAAATCGAACTCTCACTCTTTAACCTTAAGGATGTACCTACTGATTTTATTCCAAAGAGTACATTGTGCAAAGGGAGAAGACATAAGTGATTTCTAATACCTGACAGACAATACCTCAGTCAGATGATGAAGGTCAGTACCGATAGTTATTATGATGCTTACGGTGTGTACCCTATGTGATGTGATAAAAACGGTACTTTACTTTTGTGATCTTCCTCCCCAAAACCCTTCTCCCCAGTCTAATCATGAGAAAAACATCAGAACAATCCCAACTCAGGAGCATCTTACAAAATACCTGACAAACACTTCATAACACTGTCAAGGTCATCAAAAGCAAGGAAAATCTCAGAAACTGTTACAGCTGAGAGGAGCCTAAGGAGATATGACAACCAAGTGCAAGTTGGTATCCAGGACAGGATCTCAGAACAGAAAAAAAGAACAAGAAAAACCTAACAAAATCTGAATAAACTCTGGACATGTGCTAATAATTATGGATGAGAAGGGGCTCATCAATTGTAGCTAAGGGAGCTTATCATCGGGAGTTATTAATAGGAGAAATTGGGCATGGAGTATATTAGAACTCTCTATACTGTCCCTGTAATTTTCCTGTAAATCCAAAACTGTTCTAATTTTTTTTTTTAAAGTGTATTTTTTATGGGAGCCTGGGTGGCACAGTCATTGAGTGTCTGCCTTCCACTCAGGTCATGATCCTGGAGTCCCGGGATCCAGTACCACATCAAGCTCCCTGCTCAGCACAAAGCAAACCTTACTCCCTCTCTCACTCCCCCTGCTTGTGTTCCCTCTCTAGCTGTGTTTCCCTCTGTCAAATAAATAAATATTTTTAAGTGTATTATTAAAAGTTCCTGAATAGGCACTTGGGTGGCTTAGTTGGTTGTCTGTCCTTAGCTCAGGTCATGATCTCAGGGTCTCGAGATCTAGGTTTTGAGATGTAGCCCTATGTCTCTGTGTCACTGAGTCCTCAGGCTCCTTGCTGGGTGCCTGGTACTCTCTCTCCCTTTGCCACCCCCCACCCCTGTTGCTTGTGCTCTGTCTCTCGCAAATAAAACAATAAAATCTTTAAAAAATAAATAAAAACCCCTGAATTTTTGATGTTTTTATGACATATGTTTTACTACATATAACATATGGTAAATGTTTTTCTTTGTCAAATCTAGAATTGACTTGCTATAATCACTTCTCTAAAGTGCAATTAAGTCTATTAGTTTAATAATCTGCACTGTATATGACAT
>PITA01025262.1:0-24708 GCA_004023965.1 Spilogale gracilis
AAGCAGAAGATGCTGGGCAAGCAAGAAAAGATGTCCATTCTGATGGCTCGTCCCTCCTTCGTGGCATATGTTGATTAGGATGAGGGAGCAAAATATAAGCGGAGGGCAAAGCACAAGCTAACACCCTGCAACACTGCCATCCCCGACCCCCTATCCCTCAGGCGCTCCTGCTTGTCCAAGATCAAAGGAAAGAGAAAAACAAATGGTCAACTGCTGGAGATCACTCTCATCACACGGGACAAGAGTCTCCATCAATGATTTCCAAGAAAAAAAGCAATCTTATCAACAGCCAGACCTCCAGAAAACTAGAGACTCAATTTCTTGGAGCACTAACGTCACCCTACCCTCCTCAGCACAGAAAATCTTATATAGTCAGTCACTCCTCACACTCACACTGCAGCTTTTTCTGCCCACGGGTCCTGTCCTCATGCTATAGTAAAAACACCCTTTTTTGCACCGAAACGTCTCAAGAGTTCTTTCTTGACCCTTGGCTCCTGAACCCATTTCAAACCACAGCAATCACAAGCAGCAACCATGCCGGGCATCTTTCACGCTCAAAGCAGCTAGTGCAAATCCTCATCGCTAGTTGGTGCTCATCTCCACTAGTTGGTCAATTGATCGATGAGCACAGAACAATTAAAAAACCAAGGCATTTCCTTGGTGCAAAGGTTATGGCAAAGACAAAGGACCCCACCAGAGCACAGAATTTACTCATTCAGGTTATTAATGAAGTTTCTGTAGACACACCTATCTTAGCATTTTAACTTCAAACAGGGAGTCCAAAGAGGAATAAGCTGGGAGACACAGCTCCGGCCAGATCTAGATACCCAGCAACCCAGGCCCATATCTAGGGGATACGGGTAGCTACTTCCACAATATTTTGGCAACTTCTCAAGCACTGGTTAAGTTCCTGATTTGTCCCTAGCCAATCAACCAAACCCTGCGCGATGGGGTGTTACAGAAAAAAACACACGGGTGGGTTCTAGTCCCCACGTTGCTATTAATAAGGTATGTGGTTTCCAGCAAATCCCTTGGTGTCACTGAGCATCACCTGCTTCCTCTACAAGGCATTCGCTCTTGTCAAGCTCGGGCATTCTGGACTCCGTAACGCACTGAGTTCTGTGGGCTGCCAGCCCTGACTTGCCCATCAGAGATAGTTTTGAGAGCTTTAAAAATAACCTTGACACCTGGGCCACAACCCAGATCAATTATATGAGAATTTCTGGTGATAAGGCCCAGGCATCAATAGATATTTTAACTCTCCCCAGGTGATTCTCAGTTTCTGGCAAGGGTGAGAAGCATGATCCTATTTCCTTATTCTGTACTCTTCTCGAAGAGCAGGCCGAGCAGTGTGAAAAGCACACCTCCCAGGGACCCTGTCAGCAGCCCACGTGGCCCTGCAGCTAGGACCATGTGCCATGTGCTGTCCACTTGCTGCATTAGAAATTACTGTCTTTTATTAATGCTCCCTAGGGCCATCTGGCAATTAGCATATTCCAAGGGCAGGTTTCCAGAGTTAGGGTGTTCTTGTTTTGGGCGCTGAATTCTTAGGACCAAAGGGTTTGGCTGAAAGCATTTCATCCGAAAAATATTTTTCACTCTTAAGAGGATAGAAAATTTCAAGGTGCTTCGCACATTGCAGAATGAGCTAGAAATGGGTGGCACCCCAGCGATAATTCAATCATTTCCCTTCCCTTATGTAATAACGCATATTTCTGTTCAATTACATGAATCACCAGATTTGCTCTAAGATCAGAATGCATTGAAAAGCAGGAGGAAATATATTGCTGGCAATTAGCCGCTTTTTAAAAAGAGAAAAGGAAATCATAATAAATTGAGCTTTCTATCATGCAATAATATTAACCAGCATTCATGTCACTTTCAATGATAGGTTGGTCTGCTTCACTGAACCTTTTTCTCCCCCAGGGAATCAAACGGCTATACAATTTTGTGATTCACATCCATACCTCCTGCCACATAATCGCGTGTTCCATGCGAGCCTGCCTCCTACGAGTGAGGGCCAGCTCCTCACCTCTGCTGTTTGTTCCTTCTGGTCTCTGCTCTGAGCTCTGATGCCCTTTCAAAGTAAAAAGACAGAAATAACTTGGTTTAAAGTTTCAGAAAGTTACCTTGTCTTCCTGAAGCTCCATTCATTTCAAGCCTTTTTAAAAAACATGTGGGATGGGATGAAAATATAGGACATAGGGATCCTGGGAGACTCAGTTGGTTAAGGGTCTACCTTGGGTCAGGTCGTGATTCGAGTCCTGGGATCAAGTACCGAATCAGGCTCCCTGCCTGCCTCTCTCCCTGCTTGTGCTCTCTCTCGCTCTCTGACGAAGAAAGAAAGAAAGAAAGAAAGAAAGAAAGAAAGAAAGAAAGAAAGAAAGAAAGAAAGAAAGGAAGGAAGGAAGGAAGGAAGGAAGGAAGGAAGGGAGGAAGGAAAGGACATAAATGAAGCTAATGAAAAGAGGAGGGGTGCCTGGGTGGCTCAGTTGGTTAAGCGACTGCCTTCGGCTCAGGTCATGATCCCGGAGACCCGGGATCGAGCCCCGCATCAGGCTCCCTGCTCGGCAGGAAGCCTGCTTCTCCCTCTCTCACTCCCCTTGCTTGTGTTCCCTCTCTGGCTGTGTTTCTCTCTGTCAAATAAATAAAATCTTTAAAAAAAAAAAAAAAAAAAAGAAAAGAAAAGAAAAGAGGAGCCCTCTTCATTCCTCTTTCCCTCTAAGCCTTAAAACAAGCAAACATTGTAGCAATTAAATATAAGCAAGTTTCTCCATTAACCATAGTTCACATCATTAATTTTCTTTGGAGAGGCTCAAACCCATGGGATATATTTTCCAGGTTGTGTAGAGAGGTCCCTGCATGGGAAGGGGGGTTTATACTCACTTTATATGACTTCATATGAGGATTTCGTACACTTCAGGTTAGACTTTGCTTCTCTGGGAATGCCCAAAACCTGCCTCTTCCACAAAACCTTTCCTATAGCGATTTCCCCTCATAAACTGGATTTTGGTTTGTCTTAATTAGTCACATTGTCTGATGACAACAGACTCCATTCCCTGTGGCAACTCTTGCCCAGGGTTGACTAGAAGGCACCTCTTTTAAAAGGAGTTTGGGCCCCCAATTCAGCATTGTCCCTGCCATTTCTACTTGACTGACATCAGTGACAATTACCTCTTACCACCCTGGGAAGTCCCCATTATTTTCAGGTTCCCTGAACCCTTCTGGGAGTTTTAGGGAGCTTGTATTTGTCATGGTTTTTCAGACACAGAAAACCCTACAGGATAGTAGAGATAGTTTGATAGCTTATATATACATACCTACACATAGGCATACCCAGAGAATGATCTTAAAGAATTGGCTTGGGCGCCTGGGTGGCTCAGTGGGTTAAGCCTCTGCCTTTGGCTCAGGTCATGATCTCAGGGTCCTGGGATCGAGGCCCGCATTGGACTCTCTGCTCCACAAGGAGCCTGCTTCCTCCTCTCTCTCTGCCTGCCTCTCTGCCTACTTGTGATCTCTCTCTCTCTGTCAAATAAATAAATAAAATTTTTAAAAAAAGAATTGTCTTATGTGATTATAGGGACTGTCAGGTCTAAAATTTATGGGGCAAACCAACAGGCTGAAAATTCAGGTGAGTTGATCTTGCAGTCTTGAGTGCAAAGCCTGGACACTCAAGCAGAGTTTCTATATTTCAGTCTGGAGGCAGAATTCCTTCCCCCTCAGGGGAGAAACCTCTGTTTTTGTTCCAAAGGCCTTCAACTGACTAGACGAGGCCCACCTACATGATGAGCTATCATCTGCTTTATTTGAAGTCTATGGATTGTACATGTTATTTACATCTTTTAAAAATACCTTGAAAACCACATCTAGACCACTGTCAGACCAAATATGTGGGCGCCACATCCCAGCTAGGTTGGCATTAGAAATTAACCATCACAGAGCTATAAGCACCGGGCTGGGTGCTCAGGAAGTGCAATGTTAGCACCTCCTCTGCTTCCCCTTCAACTCCTGTCCTTCCTCAACCAGAGCAGGGAGGCTCATATTCCTCCAGAATTATTTTTCCCATGGCAGCACACCTTCCCTGGGGCTCTATGCACAGCAAGTCTGGGTTGCCTAAGTGCAGGGAAAGGCCTGGGGTACAGAACATATAGGAAACCACATCCTCAAGTGGTATTTCAAAGTATCACCTGCCACCATTACATTCTGTCTGTGCTCATCAGTACTGTTGGAGCTCAGCCTGCTCTCCAATGACAGAAAGTTCCCTTCACGCTTGTTGTGAATTCTTTATGACCCACCTCCTCTGAAACCTTTCTGCATCCTCGCTTCTGCTCTCCACCCATACCTACGAGAAGCTTGCTCCTTGGAGGTTTCTTGAAGATTCATTAATGATCAGACTATCTTGGGTCCACACTGTCTTCGACCTTCCACTGCCTTTGGGGGCTCTTACTGCATCTTCCGTTTGGGTTCTTTCTGTGATCCTCTATTTGAGGGGGAATCCCCTCTATCTGACGGCCTGGGTACAGTAGTCCCCAAAGTGTTCCTTTGGCTGGGTTCTCTTCCCGCCACCACCTCATTAACAATCTTATCTACCTTCAGTCTTGATAGAGAAGATTCCAACATGCATATCTCTAGCTCCAGATTCTCTCATAAGCTCTAGACTCTAATTTTTTCCCCATATTCACGACCTCTCCTCCTAGGTGTCTCTCTGGTACCTAAATTTATTACGTCCAAAAGTCATTGTCTATCTCCTTGCCAAAAAAAAAAACTCTGTGTGTGTGTGTGTGTGTGTGTGTGTGTGTGTGTACTGACTTCTCTATGAATACACCATAATTTCCAAGTACCTGGGCTTCAACTTGAAGTTGAATGGTAGTTTCTGCCCACTGTCTTGCCCTGCTCCCCATAACCACCTCATTTCCACAGTTTATCCCATCAATACATGTCTTGGAGTCTCTTCTGTTTCTGTTCTCATGGCCACCATCCTGATGACCTCCTTGTCACTCTACTTTTTCCCTGCACTAGCTGCCTGACTGTCCTCACTCTACCAGCAACTGAACCCCCTGATATTCCTTAGCACACCTGGGCTCTCATCCTCCCTGCTTTTGCTTGGGCTCTGTCCTTTGCACCCCTGTTTCCGAAGGTCACCCTTGAATCCATTCCACCATCTTGGCATTTCACCAGCCTGCCTTGTAGCGATCTGTGTGCCCCTGAGTTTCTCTTACAGCCTTAATTTATCTTGGAAGCCCCTGAGCAGGTAAAGAGCTTTCAATCTGGGAGAGCAAATTGGCTATATCCGCCACTAAAATGTGTTGCTCGTGGAATGTGCTTTATAGATATTTGTGGAAGGAAGTAATAAGTGTTTATCTTGTGTCTCCTTCAGAATATAAAGTAAGGGTGAGGACTTGGCCTTCTCCTCTCCCGTTCCCCCTCCTGCTCCGAGCCCCGGGCAGTGAGGGACACAGAGATCTCAGGAAACTTCCTCTGTCACATGAGGGACTTGGGGACCTCAAAAGACCCCACGAGTATTGCCCTGCTAAGGACCCCTCCCCCACCAAAAAAAAATTCCCAACTGATTGCAGGACTATATATCAATTGCAAATATATTTTGATAATCCTCCTAAGGTTGTAAATATTTTTCAATTATTTAAATCAAATTGCTTTAATAAAGAAATACGTAATAAAACATTTAATCAATCAAAAGATTGCACACAGAAACCGGGATATCTACTGTCTCTTGAAAAACAATGGCATTTAAGGAGATCCCTATTCCCATAGGATGACCATTGGCTGGAACTTATTCAAGTGTTTCCTTGCTCCGGGGTCTAGACACTCCACATCACCACAATTCCCTCCCACCTGGTCACCATACGCTCAGGAACCCCTCCTCCCTGATCTAAGCCATTTGGTACCCTAACTTCTTCTTGCAGCCCATGCACCAGTCAGGCTCTTCCTATGACCACGTGCTAATGAGTATTCCAAAGCTCACACGTATATCCCTCTCCAGGCTGACAAATGAGAGCCCCTTTCCCTGGGGGACCTGAGAAGTCAACCCCACATCAGCTGCTGCCTGTGACCTCATTCTGTTTCTTTTTGCCTTTCTCCTCTGCTTCAGGGAAAAGCAAGCCAAGACCCTAAACAGAAACAAGCTTTCACCCTCCCTCTCCTTAAAGAACAAATGAGAGCAATGATTGCCAACCCATCTCCAGTGTGAGCATCTTCCCGGAACAAGGGCCAGTGACAGTTTGGCCTGGCCCAGCAGCCGTCACATGGCAGCGGGTGCGGGGCAACCAAGGGAAATCCCCAAGTTAAGCAAGGAGTCAGCACTATTGGCTCCAGGACGGTTTTCAGATCAAGGGTAGACTGTTCCTTCCAGAAGCCCTTGGGATATCTGGTTTATAAAACAGGTATTTGGAGACTTCCAGGAATCTTCCCGATGAGGAATTGAATCTATCCCTTGCCATCCAGTTACCTCATGGACTACAGACTTGGCCTCCATAAGCTGAGCAAGGCAGAATGGTCTGGAAATAGACTCTATTCCCATGACCCTGTTAACCTAGCAGAAAAGCTCATGATGAATTTGACATGGAAATTGCTGGGTGGGGCCCCAGCTCAGAGGAGAAATAAACAGAGCATTTCTTCAAGAGGAAGTACATGCTCAGTTCATGTGTCATCAAATTCCTCAGGTTTCCTGAGAGAAAATTCATATACATACATACATAGTTTATCAAATTCATATCGATTAATGAAAATTAATATTTAATGTATAGGGTTAAAATTTATTTATAATTCTATAAAAATTAATTGATATATATCAACTATATATATACATATATATATATGTATATATATATATAATAGCACAAACATTGGTTAAGCTTTGATACTGCCTTTCCTCTTCCAGGACGTTTGAGAAACACAATGCCCCAGGAGTGTGTTTCCTAGGCTGTTTTTATTTTATTTATTTATTTATTAAAGATTTTATTTATTTATTTGTCAGAGAGAGAGCACAAGCAGGAGGAGTGGCAGGCAGAGGGAGAAGCAGGCTTCCCGCTGAATGGGGAGCCCAATGCGGGACTCGAACAAGGACTCCAGGATCATGACCTGAGCCACAGGCAGACCCTTAACCAACTAAGCCACCCAGGTGCCCACCTTGGTTGTTTTAAATGTAAACAAGGGGTGAGATGCTGTCACCTTTCCAGGTGCAAGTGTAAAAATGCAGGGGCTTTTCTGGTAAAACCAAGCTCCTTTGCCTTCTCTGCAACCGGAAATATACCCAGTACAGTTCTTGGACAAGTGGGTTAGTAGGAGACTGAGCAGGTCTTGGAGGAGCTCAGGGTCAATGATTTAATTCATCGCTGCTTCCAGCTTCTATGAGCAGGAACTTCCCTGTGGCTCAAAGTCAGGGCCCTGGGGGTGGGCTGGGGACAGGCTCCAGTGGCCCCAGACCAGGTTCCTGCTCCCACATTCAATCCCCGGGTGACCATAATGACGATAACAGTTTTTGAGTTCATGACACTTCTCGTGTCTGTGGAACAAACCCTCGTGGGTGGCAGGAGGGCAGTGTCTCTGTGTGTCCCCTGCCCCATTTCTGTGACTTCACTAGCCTCACCTGAGCAGTGAGTTCCATGCACCTTGCCCTGTATTTCTCCCAGGCCCATCCAGGCAATCAGATCACATGGATGGGAAGCCCTCTCACAAACTATAAAGCACTCTTCAAACGTCGGAGTTATTGTCACTGAAAGGCAGCGTCCAGTCCAATCAGCGGCCGGGAACTTGGGATCAGGCAGGGCAAATGAATGAGAACCCCAGTGAGGGGCATCCCTCGAAGGGGGCAGTGGGCAGTAACCTGAGCCATGGGGGGGGGAGAGAACACAGGTGCTGGGCTGAGGTCCACACTGCAGACCCCCCTTCCCCAGCCCTTGGCCTTTGACAAGCTCAGCATGGTCCCGAGGAGGACCGTCTGTCCCTTTCCATGGCAGAAGCTGACTCATTCCCCTCTCTACAGAAAGCGCAGAGACCCACCACAGCTCCCTATCTTCTACCAAAGACTGGGCAGCGCCCAGCTCTGAGTACAGCATCCTTCCAGATCGCGGCGGTGGGGAAAATGCATCCATGAATATTCACTACTCATTTCAGAGTGTTCTGTGTAAAGTCCCTTTGAAGGCTGCTGAGAACTGGCATAAAAGGCTTTGATTAATTCCTGAGTCAGCTGGCCCCTACCCGAGAACACATGCGGACGGTTGTCATAGAGAGCGGGTTTACAAAGACAATGTCTCTGCAGATGTGTGGGCTCCTACCGGAAGCCGCTTCCCAGTCTCCAGCAAGAAGCAAACCAATGCTGGCCCAGGGCTGGGCCTTTAAGAAGTAAGCCACAGAAGTGGCTCAGGGGTTGACTGTCTGCCTTCAGCTCAGCTCATGATCCTGGGGTCTGGGGACTGAGCCCCAAATAGGGCTTCTTGGTCAGCCAGGAGCCTGCTTCTCCCTCTCCCTCTGCCTGCCACCCCTCTACCTGTGTTCTCTCTCTCACTCTGTCTCTCTCCATCAAATAAATAAATAAAATCTTAGAAGAAGAAAAAGAAGGAGGAGGAGGAGGAGAAGGAGGAAGAGTTGGAGAAAGTCACAGAACCAAACGCCAAATCATACTTCCATGAGTGGTTGTCCTCTTCGTGCACAGTAGGGACCTGAACCTGCCCCCTTCCCCCCTGCTTCCTGGGCTCCCATCCATCCTACACAGAGCATGTCAGACCCCACTGCCTCCTAGGGAATGCTTCCCCCACCTCCCCATCTCCCAGGGAAGCTTCATTCTGCAGTCAAGGGAACTGCTGGTGGGCACCTCTCTGGAGGGAATTAATTGCACACCTTGCCACCTAGTCACGTCTTCCTGCACTGCCGGCCTGCTTTCAGAAATGCGTTTTGTGGGGGGAGCCTGTGTGGCTCAGTTGGTGAAGCATCTCACGTTACTGCAATACTCATTTTATTGCCGTGGTCTGGAACCGAACCCGTGGCACCCCCCTGGGATGCCCGCAGCGGTGCTGCTGAGGTAATGCAGGACAATAACAGTAACAACAGTGTTGCTCAAGGACTGTACTCCAGCTTCTGTGTTTTCCTCTGTGCCATTTAATTATCCCAACAATCCTTGGAGGGAAGGTATATTTTTATCCCTATTTTACAGATGAGGAAACCGAGGCTCAGAGGGGCTAATTTGCCTGAGGCTACACATCTGGTCTCTGGTAAAGTGATCAATAAATCCTCAAAAAGCTCTTGGCTTTTTGAAAAGAGAAACCCCTTTTAAAATCCATTTTTTTTCTGAGCAGTTCAGTGCTGTCCATATGAATTGTGATTAGTTAGAGCTCTGTAAGGGTCATCTGAGAAGCCTCCGAATTCCTGCCAAAGAGATGGACATATAAGACCAAAAGAGGAGAGAGTTGTCCCACCAAAATCATACAGACTGTCAGAGGTCCAGTAGAAAAACCACAGATCCTGACAACCTACTACCCAGGCATATCATTAGCTGTTTCCTGTATTCATGGTTTCAGGACCCTTTTGAGTTTACAGCACATGGCAAACCCTCCAAAAAAAAGACTGTGGGGGTTAACCTTATAGAGCAGACATCTTTAAAACCTAACAGCAATTGGGGTGCCTGGGTAGTGCAGTTGGGTAAGTGTTTTGGCTCAGGTTGTGATCTCAGGGTCATGAGATCGAGTCCCATGTCCAGCTCTACACTTAGCATAGAATCTGCTTAAGATTCTCTCTCTCTCTGCCCCTGCCCACTGCGCACTCTCTCTCTCTCTCTCTCTCTCAAATAAGTAAATAAGTCCTTTTAAAAACCTAACAACAATTATTCACCGGGTTTCCCCCTTTCTAAGAGAAAGAGAACCCAAGTTTTGTTGGGTCCAAGGATCCATGCTCTTCAGGGATTGGTTAAAGCCTCTGGGGATTAGTTTAGGATGGACAAATGAACCAATGCTAGCCAATGAGACACAGAGGAAGGCTTCCACAAGACTCCAAGAAGTGTTTTCTTCAGCTCTTAAAAAGATGTGAGAGAAAGCAAGAGTACCTTCTTTTCTGCCTCTGCACATTGTTGACCAGTGTGAAGCCTGGAGCTATGGCAGCCATGTTGGCACCATGGGAGCCAGACAAACCAACACACTGTAGGTGGAAAGAACCTGGTCTTTGATGATACTGTTGAACAGCTAAATTAACCATCTCCTGGAGATGACTTTCTGCCAGATTTCATATCAAATGGGGTCCTAAATCCCCTTATTGTTCAAGCTTTGCCATAGGTATTTGTACATGAAATGCTACTATGCTTATTGCCAGCAAGGTGCCCCAAAAATGGAGGGAAGGGTGATAAGTACAATCTGCTACCATACAGCTGTCTATAGCCTGCCCATGACGTCCCCGCTTCCCCTGGCTTTCCTGGCCAGCTCTCCTTCTCCAGCTCCCAGTCCAGCCCTCAGATGCTGAGGATAAAGACGAGACATCTGATCACCAAGCCTGACTCCTCTGCAGTGTCAAGTTGTGGGTTCTCTCCAAGCTTCAGATGACCTGCCTCTTGCTCTCTGGGTCCATCAGAGGACACAGGGATGGGGTGGCCCTGATGACAATGCTGAGAAAATTGCACAGACTTGAACCCAGGGCTGAGTAGGAAAAAGTTTGGTCAACAGTGAGGAATTCTTGAGGAAAAGGAAGTAAGAAACTACGGGCGTCTGTGCCAACAAACTCTGCTTACAGAACGCAGGGACTAAAGAATAAGGAATGTGAAGAGGAAGGACACCTGCAATCATAAAATTCACTGGTTTTGTAAAAGTCACCATTTCCTGAGCTTTCACCACATGACAAGAGGGGTGCTAAGCAATTTGTGGAGTAGGCCTCCTCTCCTCCTTACAACGTCCATCCTGTGCTGTGGATATTTCAACTGTGTCTATATCATTGAGGAAAATCAAGGAGGTGATGTAACTTTCCAAACTCTGGCTGCTGGGAAGGGGCAGAGCCAGGATTCAAACCCACTGCAGCTGACTCAAGAGCCCATGTTCCACAGACTATCACAGTGAACAGCCCCATCCATTCCTTTGTTGATTCGCTGTCTTGGTGAGATTTTATTGAGCACCAACACTGGGGTTCCTGGGTGGCTCAGTTGTTTACGTGTCTGCCTTCAGCTCAGGGTCCTGGGATCAAGTCCCATGTGGGGCTCCTTGCACAGCAGGGTGCCTGCTTCTCCCTCTGCCTGTTGCTCCCTCTGTTTGTGCTCTCTCTCTCTCTCTGACAAGTTAAAAAATAAAATCTTAAAAAAAAAAAAAAAGACACAGTCTCTGTCCTCATGAAGCCTACAGACCAGCAGGGACCCGGCCAAGTCAGCATCTCCATATGTGCCAGAGAAGGAACCCCCTGCCAGGCATCATGGAGCACAGAAGGGGCACCCAACTCATCCCAGGAACACAGAGGCCATGGAGGAGCTGAGACCTCCTCAGTTTCCAACAACAGATAAGAGTAGCAAAGGGGACATGGAGGGCGCCATGTTGCAGAGGGGGCAGAACAGCAAAGGTTCTCAGGGTCCGCTGGGCCCTCTCTCTCTCTCCCCAGGGAGCCTCAGGTTGCCTCCCCCTGATTTCTCCAGCACAGTACTCAAACTTCTTACTTGGGGTCTGGCTTTCCCTAGAGTGGGTGCCTCCAAGCAAATATTCCAAAAACCAGTTCCAAACTGACAGGTCATCACTTCTGCCAAATTCTGCTGGTTATTGCAGCCCTAGAGCCCGTCCAGATTCACGGGGAGGGGCCTTAACCTCAGTTCACAGTGGGAAGAGTATCGAAGAACCTGTGGCTGTCGTTGATCTATCCCAGTGGCTGTGGGAATGAAATGCGCTCATACGTAAAAAACACCTAGAAGAGTCCCAGTGCGAAGTGAGCACGATACCCACGTCTGCTGCTGTCGCGACAACTTTATTACTAGTGGTGCCTGTGAGGGCCTTGCTGGCAAGGCCAGGGAAGCAGGACCTTCCACAGCTGACTCCCTCCCTCCCGCCACACCCTTTCCCAATAAAGGAGTAGTTCGGATCAGAAAGAGGAGGCGGGAACCATAGCTTGGTGCATCAGCCTGTGACCTCTGGGGCTCCCGAAGCAGACTTGCAGGTCAGGGTGAACGACTCACCGGAGACACTGTGTGGAGCTCAGCAGGTGGTGACCACCTCCTCTGGAGGACACTCTGCTCCATGGTTTCCAGGGAAAGCTGTCAAGAAAAAGGAAGACCATCCTTTCCAACTGTGTCTGTTGTCCTTTAGGGTCAGTATTTCCTATCACTTCAATGTATGAAGAATCAAGCTTGTATGCGTGCATTTACTCATTCACACATTTAACCAATACTTACTAAGCACCTACGGCATCTAAGACACTGAGAAAGATCCTGGAAGACACATGGAACAAGAGAGACAGACAAATCTTTGCCCATATAAAGCTAATATTTCAATGGAGGGAGCCAGATGATACACACGTACAGGAAGAGATAAATGAGTAAGATTCAGGTTCTGATCATTGCCCTAAAGGAAACCAGGGGACTTGAAAAAAGGAACTGGAGGAGCTTCTTTTACTTTGATGGGTAGTTTTGGAAGGGCTCTTTAAGGAGGTGATATCTGAGCTTGGACCTAAGAAATGAGAGCACTTGGGGCACCCAGGTGGCTCAGTCAGTTGAGCATCTGGTTCTTGATTTCGGCTCAGGTCATGATCTCAGGGTCATGAGATCCAGCCTCACATTGATGGGCTCTGTGCTCAATGGGGAGTCTGTTTCCCTCTCTCTCCCTCTGCTCCTCCCCCTGCTTGTCTCTCTCTGTGTCCCCAAAAATAAGAAGAGAAGAAGAAAGAGGAGGAGGGGGAGAGGATGAGGAGAAGGAAAGGAAATGAGAGTATGCTAGCCTCTTAAAAATGTAAGGAAGAGAATTCTAAGCAACATGGACACCAAAGGCCAAGACACTGAGGTGAGAAAAGGTTTCATGTGTCTCAGGTCCAAGGCTGAGCACAGAAATAAGAAAGCTTTGTGATAAGGCTTAAGTCTAGGCAGGAATCCAATCCTGCAGGAGAAGTGAGCCTGGACACCCAACTTAAACAGGGAATCTATTGGCTCAGCTGAAATGTAGAGGCATGGCATGGGACTGAATCGGGCTCAAAAAGAGTCAACAGGACTTGCACACTTGACACTAGAGCTAGATGACCGCCCATAGTTGCAGGTGTTCATTGTCTCTGCAGACAGCAATCCCCATGGTTCCAGCAAAAATACCTGGGCTTCAGTCTTACTGGATCAACTCAGGAGATGTATTCATCTCTCAACCAATCATTGTGACATACAAAAAGAATATGCTGACTACCTATGTTGGGGTTACATGCTGGATCTCATGACCCTGAGATCATGATACAGGGAGTGGAGTGGAGTCAGCTTGCAATAAGAATCAAGGAGAGAATAATTCTCCAAAGAAAACTGGAGAAGCAGCTATGAGAAGCAGGTGCATGGATGCTGACGAGGCACGGGGTAGTGGGAGGGAGGTGTACATAAAGTAGGCCTGTGTAGACCATGGTAAGGATTTGGGCTTTTATGCTAAAGTGTACTGGGAAAGCCATCAAAGGGTTCTAAGCCATACAGGGGCAGGGGGAGCAATCTGCAGGCATTTGATCTGAAAACATTTCAAACAGGTTACTTTGACCACTGATTAGAGAAAGGATTAAAAGTATCTAAGCCTGGAAGGATGGAGATGAGGGAACTATCACAGAATGACAGGCTGGAGAGATTGGTGCCTTGAACTTGGGTACGTGGATGACAGCACTAAGAGTCGGAGAAACGTGAACAGATCCGTGATGCTCTTGTGGGAGAGGTGACATTTCTCGTTGATGGAGTAGAGGTAAGGGAATCAATGAAAGAAATCAAACATGACTCCCAGGGTTTGGGCTTGATCATCTGGGTGAATCATGATGCCATTTCCCAAGAGGGGAAAGGCAGGGGAGGTGGGAGGCAGGGACAAGTCACGACAGTAAAAACCAAAAAGTCCACTGTGGGTGTGTTCAGTATGAAATGCCGGAGGGATTATCAAGTGTCGAGATGTTGAGTAGGTGGTGGGATGAACGGGTCTAGAATGCAGAAGAAAGGTCTGCGCTTGAGTTATAGAAGCAGGGATCATTCGCACACAGATGTTATGTAAATGGTGAAAGGCTAAATGAGATCACTCTGGAGCGTGTTTGTTTGACATGTGTAAGCCCATTTACAGGTGGATTGGGGAGGGGAATACAGTACAGTACTGCGAATGTATTTTCTCCTTCTTAAGATTCTCTTAACATTTTCTTTTCTCTCCTTACTTGAGTGTAAGAATAGAGTGTAAGAATACATAGAACAGACCGATTGTTCACGTGATCATAAGGCTTCTGGTCAACAACAGTAGACTGTTAGGAGTTACATTTGGGGGAGTCAAAGTTATACATGAATTTTCAACTGTGCAGGACGCGTGGTGCTCCTAGCGCCCACGGTGTTGGAGGAGGAGGCTTTCATACTGGTTCCCTACAAAACTTCCTCTCTGTTCAAACTGGTTTGCTCAGGTTCTAGGCAAATATAGGCTCTGTCATTCCAGGATGTGTGTGTGTGTGTGTGTGTGTGCCATTCCATCTATCCACAGTGACTTCCTTTCACTCCTCTGTACTCCTGAAGACTCACTCCATAACACTCAGTTAAATATACCCTCTCCAGGAATCCTTGGGGCTCCAAGTATTAGCTTATTAGCTCCATTGCAAATGTCAGCCTCTTTGCTTCCTATGACTTTCATTGTCTATTCACTGACATTTGGCATTTACAAAACAATGTCTCATGTTCTGTGTACATCTTCTATTTCCCCTAAATAGATTATAAGCCCTTAGAAGGCAGCCTTCAAGCCTTTGTACTCCCCAAACCAGGCAAGTTGCCCCCAAAAGAGTTAAAACAACAACAACAAGAACAACAATGCAAAGATCTGTCAATCAGAGACAACATCCACTCATAGTTGCTTGTGGTGTTTTTGTTCCAGTGGCTGGGAATTCATCTCCGACCCCACACTTGGTGAGACAGGGGCTCAGCAAGGGTGTTCTGATCAACCCCCTGAGAACGAGATAGCAATTGTTTGGTGCTTTTAAAAATACTTATGGCAAATAAATTCTTGTGGCAAATAAAGAGAATATGACTCAATCCATATTGAAAAGAACCAGATGAAAGTAGTTCCCCACCGAGGAAAAGCAAAGAATCCAAATGAATGCCTATGAACCACTCCAACTATTTCTGTAGCTATCCCTGAATAATATTCCACTGAAATGGAACACATCTCAGTGTGTTTGTGCCCATTTAACACTCCCTCTTTCTTTCCCAGCCTGGGGTTCCATAATTTAGAGCTTAGAGTCATCCTAAAATGTCTGCAGGTGGTCAAACTGGATTTCCAAGCTCCAGAAGGCTCTATCAGCACTGGGGGATCTGGAGAGCCCCATACTGTCATTCTTTTTTCATTATATGGTGTAAGACCTCCCCAACTAGCCTCCTCTGCAGATGACCCCCCAAGTCTCTACTTGGACTTGTCTCAACATGAATCACAACAGTCTGGGGCTCTTCTAGGCTCCCTGCATCTGGGCTCCCCATGGTCTGCTGCCCACAACAGAGCTCTCCCACTAGGCAAATCACCCTCCAACCTCAAATTCCTCTTAAAGCCTCAGCAAGTACACCCTCAAGTTGGAGAACTCCAACAGCTGGAACAATACTGAAAAAAGTGAAGCCGGTCTGATTCAGTTCTCTAAGACTGACTAGCTACTGATTGAGTCGTATCTGCCTGTTTTCCAGAGGTCAAAGTACCTTCCCTTTCTGACTCACGTTTCACTTCAAAACTAGTATAACTTGAGTCTGCCACTTGAACATGACCCTTCAGCTTTGCCTCCATGACCTCTGGCCACACTGGGGTCTCAGGGCTCAGCCTGCAAACATTGTGAGGTGGACAAAGACCCATGTAGGAAGAGGAGTCTTGGGCCTACCATTCAAGGTAGGAGCATGATCTGCTCCCTAGACAGAGCCTATTTCCTTACATGAAAATGAAGGTCAAAAACACTTGGAAGTATTGTCGTGATGATTAAATAAGGTAACATGAGAAAGCGCCTGGAATCAAATCTTGCATCTAAACAGGGGTTCGGGTAACATGCAATTGAACTGTATGAAATGGCCATTGGCATAGGACAAAAACATGGGCAAATATTGACAGTTTCATGTGGTTCAATCTGCCATTAGCCTGCTACTCAAACACTGAGGACATTAGTGTCCAACTGGCTGGAGTCCTGGGTACAGATGAGGTGGCATTTTCGGGTTGGTTGACTTGACTTTTATCTAAGTCATTAAAGAATCAAGGAATGCCAGCACCCTTCTAAGTTCTTTCCATGCGGGAAGATTTTCTTGACTCTGAACTGCTTAAGCAAAGCTCATTTAAGAGCGAGGACAGCGGGGCGCCTGGGTGGCTCAGTTGGTTGGGCGACTGCCTTCGGCTCAGGGCATGATCCCAGAGACCTGGGATTGGGTCCCACATCGGGTTCCCTGCTCAGCAGGAAGCCTGCTTCTCCCTCTCTCTCTCCCCCTGCTTGTGTTCCCTCTCTCGCTGTGTTTCTCTCTGTCAAATAAATAAAATCTTTAAAAAAAATAAAATAAAAAGAGCGAGGACAGCAAGGTAGTCTGGGGAGGTTTCCTGAGCTCAAACCCTAGCTCTGCTGCTCACCAGCTTCTTGACTTTGAGCAAGGTTGTTGGATAATCTGAGTCTCGGTTTTCTCCTCCAGGACATGGGCTAATCCAGGGTTGCTATGACGACAATAAGTAAAGTAAGTTAATATATGTAAAGTTCTTAGAACACTGAAATGTTGACTGTCATTAATTTGATTTAAAATAGGTGGTCTGTGTTGGAGAGGGAGGGGCACCTGGCTGGCTCAGTCGGTTGAGGGTCTGACATTTGGTTTTGACTCAGTTTATGATCTCCGGGTCCTGGGATCGAGCCCCGTGTCAGGCTCCACATTTGGCGTGCAGCCTGCTTAGGAGTCTCTCTCTCTCCCTCTCTCTCAAAATAAAATAAAATAGGTGGTGTGTCCTGACACAAGACCCAGGGACAAAAATTAGAATTCCAGAAATGGGCAATCAGTCTCCTCTCTGAGAGCAGTTCCAGTACAGCAACGGACACCCCCGCTTTGGGAAGCTTGAGGCTGGGGGGTATCATCACCCCGGAATGCTCAGTGAGGGTCCTCCCAGCCAGCAGCATTACATCTGTCCTTCTGGGTGCTTCCAGGGAAGGGCAGAGAACTTCTCAGTCACCTAGAGCAGAAGTAACTCAAGCACACCCTGCAGAGCCCAGTGGAGGGAAAGTGACAGGCCATGAAGAGGAAGGGGACAGAACTAGCGCTCACCACGGAGATTTCCGGGGGAAAACAGAAGATTCTAATGGTTCCCAAAAAAGAAAAAAAAAGGAAAAAAAAAGGCATTTCCCAGGAAAACAGATACGAAGTAGGACTAGGATTAGCCACAGCTACATAAATGTTACAGATCAATATGCCGGCGCCTTCAAATATTTAAGGAAAAATTAAGTTTTAAGCTAGATTTCAAATCCTAGCCAAATTATAACTTCAGGGAGTAAAAGAAAGAGACATTTTCATAAGGGTGAGAACTCTAAAGTATTCCCCTGTTCCTTCTAAAAAGCAACTGGAGGACTTTCGATTCTCTTACTTGCAGGCTAAACCAACCTTCCCATTGAGGTCAACTAAAACAGTTGTATGGAAAGAAAAAAAAAATATATATATATATGTATGTATAGGTATATATATATATATACACATACAGACACAATTTATGTATACAACTATATATACATATTTAATTATTTAAATATATACCTGTAATTATTTTATAATCAATATATTTTAATTTATAAATATTAAATACATTACTTATTTTACTATACGATATTAAAATATATAATTAAATACCTTTTTGTAAATATAGATAATACATATTTATGTTTTAAATCTTCCTAAAAGCACCAAAAAGTTGATCAGATCGTGCCAGATCACTATGCCAACATTTCAGAGAATCGGAAAAGCAAACTCCCAAAGCTGCTTTTGCTCTGCTTGGGAAGGAATAGCTGCAGTTTGGGGCTGTGGTATTTGGCAGCCTCTATGGGAGAAAGAGATAAAAGGGCAGGCCAAGTGCAGAATCTGATAAACCCCCGCACACTGAGTTGAGGTCCTGAAGGGCTTTGCTCTTAGCGCCAAGTTTCCCAAATGTGTCTGTCTGCTCATTAGAATCTCAGGGAGCTTTTAAAAATTCCCAAGTGCAGGCAGCACCACAGGCTGATGAAGTCACCGTCCCTGGGGGTGGAACACAGGCATCGGTCTATTGGGAAGCTCCCCAGCTGATGTCAATACGCAAGTGAGTCTGGGAACCTCCGTCTGCGACAGTGTATTGGACACTGTTTTCACATGGGTGAGTCTGGGACTCTCAAGTCTGGAACTTCAGTTCGTGTGGTCCCAGAGTGTTAGAAACAAGTGAACATTCTCTGTGGAGGTAAATATCTTCATCCTCAGCCTCGAATTATTTCTACCAAAAAAGAAAGATTGTTTAAATGCAATGTCAAGTGTAAGTTCTTTACGAGTGAGAGCTGGTGGCGGGAATGATGACAAAAACCCACAAAGACATACTGACTTCAGATGGTGAAAGTGCTGGGCACAGGACGCCTGGGTGGCTCAGTAGGTTAAAGCCTCTGCCTTCAGCTCAGGTCATGATCTCAGAGTCCTGGGATCAAGGCCCACATCGGGCTCTCTGCTCAGCAGGGAGCCTGCTTCCTCCTCTCTCTCTGCCTGCCTCTCTGCCTATTTGTGATCTCTCTCTCTCTGTCAAATAAATAAATAAAATCTTTAAAAATAAAAAAAAAGAAAGAAAGTGTTGGGCACAGACTCCAAAACCATGTTTCCTGTCTTAAAAGAGAAAAAACGTAGAGCTTAGAAATTTCAGCTGGGAAGTGGGAACCCAAAAAATGGTGACTTTGATTTGAAAGAGAAGGGAGGAGAAAGTCTAGAACTAAAAAAATATAGGAACCGTGATGGAGAATCCAACACACAGTTTAACAGTCGAAGGGAGATAGCCAAAGATTCGACCAGGGAACTTGGAATATAAATCAGAAGAAAATATTCAGAATGCACTCTCTAGAGAAAGGCCAAAACGATGAAAGAGAAAACAGAAGAGAGGATAAAGAATATCGAGCAAGCTTTGGCAAACTTTTGCTTGAAAGGTCAGCTAGTAAATGCTTTAGGCCGCAGAGGCCATACTGTGTCAGTTCTAACTACCTGCACCGGCCATTGTAGCTAAAGAAAGAAGGAAGGAAGGAAGGAAGGAAGGAAGGAAGGAAGGAAGGAAGGAAGGAAGGAAGGAAGGAAGGAAGGAAGGAAGGAAGGAAGGAAGGAAACAAAGAAAAAAAGAAAGAAAGAAAGAAAGAAAGAAAGAAAGAAAGAAAAGAAAGAAGAAAGACCAGAGACAAGAAGCAAACAAATAAGCACTACTATATTCAAAACTTTGTTCTACAAATAGATGGCTGACCCAGCGCCTATGGTTTGATAGCGGCACAGAAAAGATGTAACATATGTACGTTAGATCTTGGATACATATGTCTCCAATTGCCCCAGAGGACATAGCGGGGAACAGGGTAAAAGCAGTAACTGAAGAAAAAAACCACTAAGAATGTTCAGGAATTGATGGAAGACAAGGTCAAGTGTTAAGTTCTCTATGAGTGGGAACTCGTGGCATTAATCAAGTCACAAATTTGGGAATCCAAGAAATCCCTAGGACAAATAGAAAGGAATCCACACTTCCTTAAAAGAAGCTTTCAAGGGAGTGACAGAGTGGCAGCTGACTTCCAAGTATCAGACCATAAAATAAAAAGCCAGAACACATGGGAATGTTATTTTCAATATATTGTACTTAAA
This sequence comes from Spilogale gracilis, assembly GCA_004023965.1. Taxonomy (NCBI): domain Eukaryota; kingdom Metazoa; phylum Chordata; class Mammalia; order Carnivora; family Mephitidae; genus Spilogale; species Spilogale gracilis. Next base: position 19,988 of record PITA01025262.1, read on the forward strand.
AGTCTAAACTCAGCAAAATTATACTTCAGAAATGAAGGCAACATAAAGACATTATTGGACAAATGAAAGCATGGAAAGTTTGCCCTCTGTAGATTTGCACTAAAGTATGCCCTAGAGAATGCATATCAGGCATAAGGAAATTAAAAAGTATTTGCCCAGTCTTAATGCAAACAATAACTATGTATTTAGCAAAAATTTGGGATATACTCTGTTGAAGATGGAGTGGAACAAGATGTAAGAGAAAGAAACATTTATTAATAGACGTCAGTAAACGGTACGTAAAAGTGATAAAGCAAGTGATTAGCAGTATGATCACATGATTCAGTAATATAAAGGTTAATACCAGAACTATTAGCTAGAAGTGATTACCTCTGAGAAGAAATGAAGAGATGAAGAGCTTCAGGACAAGTGTTGTTTACGATTATAAGCCTCCTGGTTTATTTCGTTTTTAAATTATATACATGTATTACTTTGTTTGAATTTAAACTTGGAAGTTAAAAATAAAATCAGAAAATAGAAGCCATTAAAGGGACTTTTCCTAGTGGATTTAAAAATTAAAATGGACATTAAAATATAAATTACTTTATGCAGGTATAGGCAAACTGCTATATGACTACATCATAAATCATAGAAGTTAAATAATAATTAATTGGCACAGAAATAAACCAACAGATCAATGGAAGAGAAGAAAAGTTCAGACAGATTCACATTCATATGGGAATTAGTTCATGATAAAAGCAGCATTCTAGGGGTGCCTGGGTGGCTCAGTTGGTTGAACAACTGCCTTCGGCTCAGGTCATGATCCTGGAGCCCTGGGATCGAGTCCCACATCGGGCTCCCTGCTCGGCGCGAAGCCTGCTTCTCACTCCTCCTGCTTGTGTTCCCTCTCTGGCTGTGTTTCTCTCTGTCAAATAAATAAAATCTTTAAAAAAAAAAAAAGCAGCATCTAAATCAATAGGGAAGGATAGTTTTTGATGACTGGGTGAGACACCTGTCAATCCATTTAGAAAATCAATGGTAGGGGCGCTTGTGTGGCTCAGTCAGTTAGGCCTCTGCCTTTGACTCAGGTCATGATCCTGGAGTGCCCAGATCCCATCCTAGCATCAGGCTCACTGCTAAGCAGGGACTCTGCTTCTCTCTCTCGCCCTTTGCCCCTCCCCTGACTCAGGGTTTCTCTCTCTCTCTCTCTTTCTGTCTTTCTGAAATAAAGAAATAAGTGAATAAAATTAAAAAAAAAAAAAAAGGAAATCAATGTTAGACCCCCATCTCTTACCATACAAAGAAATAAACCTCGGATTAAAAGCTTAAATGCCAAAAACAAAATACTAAAAAGAGAATGAGACACTTTCTCATTCTGAGCATGGACTAGGCCTATACAAAAAATACATTTTTACATGGAGAAGGAAAATGGTAGTATAGTATAATTAGGATGGTTATAGTTTTCTGGTTCTTTTTTTCTTTGTAGAGAAGGATGTGGGGGAGGGACAGACCGAGAGGGAGAGAGAAAATCTTAAGCAGGCTTCACACCCAGCAAGGAACCTGAGTTGGGGATCAATCTTACAACCCTGAGACCACGACCTGAACCAAAATCAAGAGTCAGTAGCCCAACCCACTGAGCCACCCAGGTGCCCTGATTCTCATCTTTTTGTTTTTGTTTTTTAAGTAGATATACAGGGCACCTAGGTGGCTCAGTCGGTTAAGTGTCTGCCTCTGGCTCAGGTCATGATCCCAGGGTCCTGGAATTGAGTCCCGCATCCGGCTCCCTGCTCGGCGGGAAGCCTGCTTCTCCCTCTCCCACTCCCCTTGCTTGTGTTCCTTCTCTTGCTGTGTATCTCTTTGTCAAATAAAGACATAAAATCTTTAAAAACAAATACATAAAATAAAATAGATATACACGTGAGTGAGTGTGTGTGTGTGAATGTCTACGTGTGCTTGTGTGGATGTGGATATGGACAAGTGTGGGTGTGAGTGTGTGTGTGTGGATGAGAGTATATGGGTATGAGTGATAATGTGTGTGTGGGTGTGTTAATAACAGACTAGATTTGGGTGGTGGTTGATAACGGGGGTGCTTATAGTCCTCAAAAATGTGGCAAAGTTGGGATGATGATTGCATTTTCTCCTTCTATCATTTGTCCAATAAAAAGTATTTAAAGAAAAAAATTTAAGATATTTCAAAGTTTTCATCCTAACCTTTGAATCTCTCCATCTGTTACCTACCAGGGACTTTGTAAAATCTGTGCTCACATGCAAAGGCTGGAAGACTAATAAGCTCATATATCTGCTTCAACTTCTCTGATCTTTATTTTTTTAATCCTTTTATTCAGCCTTTGTAAATAGGAAATGTTCCCTTTAAGCAACATTTCTTCAATGATTATAACTTGCAGGACATAGGACTACATATGTCATGTAATTTCTCCAAATACAGGGAAAATTTTCTGAGGAAAACTGCAAGCCAAATTAAAAGAGGGAAACGGTCCTTCTAGATTGTGATAGGAAATAACTTCAGAACTCCCAAGCAATCATGACAATGTTTTAAATTGACTCCTGTACGGTGGAGAAACTGAAAATACTGAGATGGCACGAAGAGCACCCCTATATGCTATCAATCATAAGAACTGCAAAGAAAAAAGATGCACTGGCAGAAATTTTTTTGGAAGCATTTAATTAAAAATAAATCCAGTTTGCCCTGGTCGTTTTTTAAGCCGCAACAGTAAGGGCGTTTTTTCCTCTCTGTACCACAGAGAGCAGAGCAACAAAATCAAACTGAAAGCAATAGAAAAACAACAACAACGAAAATAAAACCCAAACAAGAATAGAGGTTTTATATTATCTTGGAGAACCGGCATGAATATCTGAGACCTTGAGGAAGACGGGAGCTCTAGCTCGACCTCTGTTTTCACACCTCAGCTAATTGCCATCTCCTGCCACCCTTTACTCCAAGACATCCTGGAGGCCTCCTTTCGCCAGGTACGGTGTTGGGGCACCTAGGAAGTGACAACCTCAAGCTGCTGATAGCAGAGGGAGGGGAAGGGACCAATTCAGAACTCAAATGCCAGCTTGGAGGTGTGCAAAGAGAGCCGGGGAGCCCGCAGCTCGGGCCGCTTCTCCAAAACCATCCGGTGTGTCCTCAGGAAGGAGCAGAACAGCAACAGAATCTGGAAGCATCTTCACTTGTGATTGCAAAGAGAACACCCAGTTAAGATCACTCAGACAGGACAGAGTGCATATGAGCTTGGGCAGGTGACTCAAAACACCCGGATTCACGGACCCTAGGAGGGCCTTAGCCTGCTGGGAGGGATCCGCCCCCGCCCCGGCTCCGCCCCCCGCCCAAGCTCCACCCCCGCTCCTTCCGGCTCCTCCCCTGGGCCCTGCTTTCTGCCCCTGCCTTTGATTACTACGTACTGTTTGGTGTACGCCCATCCATGTTTGGTGTCCTGCCACCGCCCTGCCACCACCTTCGCGAGGCTGCGGTAGCACTGTGCATAGCTGAACTTTGCTGGAGACACCCCCGCATGCCACCCCCTACTCCTCCTACCCCTCAGCCCTCGCTCGAAGGAGGAGGACACTTCTTTCTGGGCGGGTCTTTTCTCTGTTCATGTGTCCCTTCCCTTCGTTCTTCGCACACAAATGTCCAGGCAGGAGCATTTCTGGAGTCTGTACCTAACATTCAGAGGTGATGGACTGGAAGTACAACCCAGAGAACAGATTCCAGTAACCGCCAGGACCCAGATCCGCCCTCACGGTCGCTTCCGTTCCTCTTCCCTCCCTCTTGATGCCTGGCCTGCTGCCATTTTCTCCTGCCTTGGAGCCCGGGAGGCAGAGTCTTTGCTTGTTTTGCTCAAGCACCCTAAGAGAGAAATGGTCATCAGTCCTGGTTCGCAGGGGATGCACCCCTGTAATTATTACTAGGTCCCCTTTCCAGTCCCCAAACAGACCAAGTTTGCGTGTTCAGCTCCATGGTCACCTTACCTGGGAATAAATAACCAGCTTTAGGACTGACAGTGAGAATACCCATTCCTTTTGTGCAAATCCTACCCCGGCCCCAGGGTACCCAACAATACTTAGCCTCCAATTGTCTGAAAGCAGTACTTCTACCAAAGTCTGGCTCATTCTGTCTTGAGATCACATGCCGGACACTGGCAGTTCATTCCAGAGTGCACTGTGGCTAGATCAATACTGTCCTTCTTCAGTGAGAGGGCCAAGCCTTGGCTAATTAGCAGTCCCAATGAAGTTCAAGGGTGGGCTCGTTACATCCCATTCACACCTGCATACCAGCCGCCCATCCATAGGACAGCTCATCCAGCCCCATTCCCCTTCGATGGCAGGAGCCCGGTGTGTTAGAGGACTGAGCAACTTTAGAATATATGCAAGCAACTCAATATGCAAGGAAGCTAGACCTAGCTACCAACTTTATTGGGAGAGGATATAAATGCCAGCTCAGAAGTACCATTGGGGCACCCACGGCTCTATCCAGAGGCTATCCAATAAGCAAGCTTATGCTACATGGGTGGAGGTGATACATGTCAGATCAGTGAGAAAACTGGGCTTTTGCACCCCCTCCCCCCATTGCCCTCAAACCCACTCAAACTGAATCAGGACGTGAAGGGTGGGGGTTGTATAAGTAGGCCCAGGTGCTCAGCCGTTCTGGGCTCTATTTGAGGTGCTTTTTTCCATTTGCTACTCATTTCAATGCAGTTATTGATCCCACGCCCACTTTCAGC
>PITA01025263.1:0-16259 GCA_004023965.1 Spilogale gracilis
GGCATTGAAAGTATAGATTGCTCTGGGCAGTATAGACATTTTGACAATGTTTATTCTTCCGATCCATGAGCATGGAATGCTCTTCCATCTTTTTGTGTCTTCTTCAATTTCTTTCATGAGTGTTCTGTAGTTCTTCGAGTATAGATCCTTGACTTCTTTGGTTAGGTTTATTCCTAAGTATCTTATGGTTTTTGGTGCTCGTTATTATTTTCTTGGGCTTCTAGAATCACGTCAACCCAAGGAGTAATTTGAACAGAATAACAACAAAATACCCTCTCTCACTCACATTCACATACTTCATTGACTGAAAACCATCAGTATCTGTTCCAGAATACCCTGGAATGAACTGTGTTTTAGGGCTGGTTGTTTGAAGCTATGAAAAAAAGGAGGGATCGTCTACTGGCTAACAGCATTTAACAAGTGAGTAGACTTGGGACAGGGAGCATAAGAAAAGCAGTAACAGAAGTAAGGAAACAGAAACAAAAAAAGCACGAGTGAGAAGAGGGAAATGTAGTGATATTTCGAAGTGATGATCAAAGTTGGTGACAGGCTTATTAGGAAGCCACCAGTGTCCTGAAAAGAAAAGATGCAACTTATTAGTAAAAGAGCTATGCGGGGGGGGGGGGGGGGGGCGCCTGGGTGGCTCAGTTGGTTGGGCGACTGCCTTCGGCTCAGGTCATGATCCCGGAGTCCTGGGATCGAGCCCCGCATCGGGCTCCCCGCTCGGCGGGAAGCCTGCTTCTCCCTCTCTCACTCCCCCTGCTTGTGTTCCCTCTCTGGCTGTGTTTCTCTCTGTCAAATAAATAAATAAAATCTAAACAAACAAACAGACAAACAGCTATGTGGGGAAGGGAGAGAGCCATTGGTCACAAGCTCTGAACGCCGTCCTCAAAGGGCAAAATCGTGGCGTGACTCTGGCAGCCATTATGGAGCACGGGGTACATGCCTAACGCAGTTGTCAGCCTCGGGGTGTAGACGTGAAGAGGACAGTGGTCCAATTCTCCAAGTACTCACGGCCTCTAGAAGAAGTCTCCACTCTTGAGTGAGAAGGGAGAATGCTGGGAGTGGCTGTTGGAACAAATCCTCCTTCTCGCCTTCAGGGAGCTACACTCTGTGTCCCCGTGTGTTTGTGGATGAGAAGGCGGTGAGGAGGGAGCAGAGGGAGGGTAGTGCCACCGAAAGGCCCCAGGGACTCTGGTGAAGGCGAGCCTTCTAGAGTATTCCAGTTGTTCCTTGGCTGGATTGGGAAGGGGCATATTAATTGTAATAGGACCGCTTCTGTCTTTCAGCCTGAAGTCCTTTACTTTCTGCTTCTGCGTGATCGTGCGTTGACTGATACACACACTGAGCCATCAGGGGAGAGTTCGCTCTGGGCAGCGCTTGCTGCTTCCATTATGACTAACACCGGTTCCAAGTGGGGGTGTCACTGTGTCTTGGCTGACATAGGGAAATGTTTTTGGCACATAGTCTGGTGAAAAAAGAGAGATGCTTAAAGTTCTCATTCTCTAAAATGATTATCCCTCCTCCTCTTCCTTCTCTTCCCTCCTTCTCCTGATCTCTCCCTTTCCCTCCATTTGAGGAGAGAGTCACCAAAATATTAACAGTCATCATCTAAGAGACTCATTTCTGAAAGTCTCTGCGAAGGCAAGATTTTATCGTATTTATTCTGAATAATCCATGAATGGAACAAATGCAGGGGAGATCCAAGAAGTTTGGGACATAATTTCTCAATCATTTTCAGTAAGGGTGACGAGTAAGTGACAGAGCTATGTCTCCCATAGGCCCTGGGTTTGTATGTTTGTTCCCAGAGCGGGGGGAAAAAGCTGAACCGAAATTAAAGACAAAAAAAAAAAGATTGTTTTAAAGCAACAGGCTCCCTTTTAGCTCAGTAGTAGAAAATATCCTACTAATATAAGCACTCACAGAAAGAGTTCATACAAGCTTGTAATGTGAAAGATCTGTAAGCATTTGCTAAGTATCTGGTGGAACAATTTTCAATAAAGGAAATGATACGCAGATGTATCGCATGTTGTTTGGGTTATAATTAACCGGTCACTGTCGGGAGTGAAAATGTGACATCTGTGTTAGCAGAGACATCACAGTAACGTGGAAACGAGCATCTTGCTTCTGCTTGTTGGTCAAAGTACACCAGAGTAAGCTGCACTTACCTGCTGGGGTTCAGCACACCCCATGCACAGACTGGGATTTTCTGAACAAAAACAACGTGCAACCGTGGAGAGCCCTTGTCTTTGGCAGGACAGCCTAGGTCAGAACTTGTGGTTGGGCCACTCGCAAGGGGAAGACATCAGCAAGGAAAGCTAGATGTCCTTCAATACACATTTGACTCTTCACAGTCATGATTTCTGATACTGAGAGTGACAATTTTAGTCATTGCTCAAGGGGCAGAGGTGAAGACGAAAGGCATGCCACCAAAACGGAACACGTAATATAAAATCAGACAGGAAATGGGTGATGGGACCTAAGTATCAGCGATGTGTTGTCACTCCTGGTTTCCTTTCCACTTATTGTTTTAGCTAATGGCCCTTCCAATGTGCACAGAGCCCTGAGCAGCTTTCCAGCTTCCCAGCTAGTAGCCTCTTCTTCACATCCCTAACATCCGGTGAGAGCAGTTGAGAATAATTTTCAAGCCTCTATTACAAAATCACATCACGAGTGGTATGTCTGCTCAGAGTATTAACTAGATTTGAAACTGATAGAATCCTGAGGAATGAAATGAATCAGGAAGAAGATCAGCAATTAATTTAATTCTCTGCACATACATTTTATTATAGGGAATTTTTACTTGAAATGAAATTAGACAGATGTAATTGTCCATCACAGAAATCTGTAGAGTGAGTGCAAGGTTGTTCTAAATGAAGGCAGTGTTTCCCCCGGTATAATGCTAACATAGCTTTACAATAATAATAATAAAATCTACATTTTCGGGTCTCACCTAGTGCACCATCTTTATCATCATGATACTTTTAGGAGAACCATAGACATGTGCTAAGTTTTTTTCTCAGTAGCATTTCATGCATCTCCTGACTTTTTAAATCGTTAGTATAAAATATTTATCGAGCATCTGAGAGGAATGGGGAGGGACTGCTAATGGGTTTGGGTTTGGGGGCAGGGAGTGATACAAGCGTCCTGTCCTTAGTGGTGATGGTTGTGTAGCCTTGTGACTGTACCAGAAGCCAGTCTGTTGTACACTTTGAAGTGGAGAATTTAGTGGTGTGTGAATTATATCTCAGTGTAAAAAAAGACATATCAAAAATGTATACGTCAGTCTCTAGCCTCAGAAAATTCAGTCTTTGTACATTATACAAAATAAAGAGGGGCACCTGAGTGGCTCAGTCAGTTAAGCATCTAACTCTTGATTTTCAGCTTGGGTCTTGATCTCAGGGTCATGAGTTTGGGCTCCGTGTTGGGCTCTGTGCTGGGCGTGGAGCCTACTTAAAAAAAGTAAAATAAAAGGGCAGGAAATGCTAAACACAGTGCAACAGTGAAGAATAATAGTACAAGAGTTGCCACACGCTGATACGCTTGTTGATGATGACCGTGGTGGTAAAGCTATCACTTATTAAGTGCTGACCAATAATCTGGCAATGCACATGTTAAAATAATTATTGATCGTGCTCCCATGGCAGCCATGTTCTAGATCCATCTACTACAGCAGGGAGTAAAAGACAGAGGTCCCTGCTCACAATCCCGCAGAGAGCAGGATACAATGAATAATGGTGTGTTCAAAGGTGGGAAAGGCTAAGGAAAAGGAAGAAATCGAGCTGGCTGAGGGGGATTGGAAGTGCCGAGGTGCGGGTTGCAATAGGGCAGTTCTGTGTCAACAAACCGTCGGAGGAGAGGAAGCATCACCTGGGCATCTCTAGGGTAAGCACGGACCAGTATGGAGGCATCAGTATGGAGGTGCACTCAGTATGTGGGAGAACTGGCCGGAAGCTGATGCTGCTGGCATGCGATGAGGTTGAGGGCGTGCGTTGTACAAGGTGAGGTCCAAGAGGTGACATCTTGTCATGCTCCCATGCCCTTGAATTTCTTACCCACAATGACTGCTGTCGGTCATCACGGACCAGAGGCTCTGGGGAAAGGTGGAACAGTGTCTGGGCTTTGGGGATGCAAAGGATTTGGATAGACATAGAGGCAGTTCCATCACAGGGTTGTGCCACTGGAAAGAGCCAAAATGGAAAAATGCAGAGCATGTTCGGGTATGCCAAAGGAGATCAGCTGGGTGGGAGCGGAGCTTTTTGATGGAAAAAGAGCGATGCAGAGGGCCTGGAAGAGAGAGGGCCCACGTGGCGGGCAAGGGGCAAGTTGTGTACAACAGACAGTGGTGAAGCTGTGAGCATTGGCTCTCCCCATCCTTGCCTTCTTGGGTTTCTAACACAAAAGTTCTTGAGGAAGCTTAGACGTGTGTCCTGAAGGAGGAAGTTGAGGCATGAAGTGGTCTGATGACTTGGCCGTCTTCAAACTACAATGAGAACCAGAGCAGAGGCTAGACCCCTGGGTTTCTGCCCTGTCCCAGCCACTCCTGACCTGTTTGCTCACAGATGAATGAACTATCTCAGGGCCCCAGACCAAACAACAACATTATGGGAACAATTGGAAATTAAGCTACTTTGGAGATAAAGAAAGTCTTAAAGTCAGTCTAAAGTTAAAGGGTTGCATTTAAGAAGTGTTGCCAGTAAAAAAAAAAAGAAGAAGAAGAAGTGTTGGCAGAGAATATTCTGCAGTAAAATCTAAAGCTGCTCAAAAATGGTCTCCAATATTCTTGTGTAGTAAGAATAGAAATGATTGAATGAAAGATCTCTCAGAAAAATTTTAATAACTTTATTGACGTAGAATTTATGGACCTTGAAGTCCCCATTTAGAGTGTATAATTGAGCGAGATTTAGTATATATTTTTTGTATCTTTACAAAGTTTGCGACCTTCACTGCAGTTTAACTCCAGAACATTTTCATCACCTGGAAAGAAATCCCATCCTCATTACCAGTCATTTCACGTCTCCCTTTCCTGCAGCCCAAGACCACCGCCAGTCTACTTTGTATCTCTATACTTTGGCCTATTCTGGACGTTTTATATCAATGGAATCATAGAACATGTGTCTGGAAAATGGGTTTCTGAGAAACTGTACTGAAGGTTTTGTCAACATTGGCACTCTTGGCATTTGGGGCTAGGTAATCTTGGTGGGGGGGCCCTCCCGCCCACCGTGGAGGCTTGAGCCACATCCCCGGCCTCCGTCCGCTACACCCAGGAGCTCCCCCTCCTGTAGTTGTGACAGCCGGTAGTGTCTCCTGACATGGCCACATGTTCCCTGAGGGGGAAAGAGGACAAAATTGTTCCTAGTAGAGAACCACAGATCTACAGTTACCAGGGAATTGAGCTGGGCATAGAGGGGGAGGACGTGGGGTCAGTACCGGACCCAGTGTGCTGTTGTGGAAAGACCACTGTTTCAGGGTCCTTGAGGGTCCAAACATTGAACCCCAAGTGTAGAGTTCTGTGATCCCTTTTAGAAAACGGTGAAGAGACGAATAGGGGAAAGAGACCCCATAGTTATTTGGATGAAATTATCGTTCAGAAAATACCTGGCAGGAAAAATCACCCATTTTTTCGGATTATTTCAAAAAGATTGAAATTGTTATTTAAAAAAATAAAACAAAGCAGAATATGCCAGGGGCCTTTTACCTTCATTTAGAAAGGATTGGCACCACACCACGCGTGGTGCCAATGATTTAAAAAGCGTATAAATTTAAATTTGGCATGTTCTATGTTAGAATTGTAGAGGTGTTTTAATGTTTCCCAAGGAGTTTTGTTTAACTCGGCGTTAAAATTGACCCTGTGAGCAAGCAAAAAGAAGCATGAGATTTGATTTATACTGTGGCTAACAAAAACAAGCGAGCGATCACAGTTGAGTCGTTATCTTACTAATCTAACTTAGTCTAAGCAATGGAGGAGAGAGAGGAAGTGTGTGGGCTTTAGAAATATGTAAATTTCAGGAAAAAAATCAGTTTATATGCGTAACCTCTTTTCTGGTCAGAAAAGCATGAGTGGAGGGGGCCCTCATCCTCTGCTAACTCATTTATAGATGAATGGGCTAAAGCAGATCGTGCTTTAGATCGTGGTCCATTCCCTTTTTCAGGCTGCACCCTGCTCTGGGTGGGGACCTTTCAGTCATTGAGGTAGTAACTGGCATGTTCCCTGCTCTCAGTTCGAAGGAAGTGTTCTGTCGGTCTGCCTTGGTGTGTGTAACCTTGACCATCTGGGACTCGATACCCTGCGTACGGCAGCGCTGTTAGACTGGTCAGGAAACTCGAACTGTGTTTACAGGTGGGTTGCTATTACACAGTGGCTTCTCTGTAAATGTAGTTACAGAATGTTCCTCTTAGCTTTTGTTGCTATCAGGGCTATTAAATGCCTTAAAGTCATGCTGACTTAAAGTTATTCCAAAAGCCATGTTCCGAAGATGTTTTCAAGATTTTAAAGTGTGCATATTCATATGATTTTTTTTTTCCTTAGCCTCCTCCCCGACTCTGTCAGTTAGGGGATACGTGAGAGTCTCTGAAGGAGCCTGGGGTCTGCCCGATCAGCTATAAAATTGGGTGAGAGCAGAACTTCTGGAAAAGCCTATATGTGTGGTGGTTCATCTGGGAAGACCCGTTCCCACTCCGTTCCTTATAGAATTATTGTGGGGACCAAACGAAATGATCGAAACCGAGCCCGCATACCTGTGTTTAACCAGAGGGAGCACACTTCCGTATGTATAAGCTCAAATATCTGACACCGCCATGTGGGACAGTTTCACCCGGTGATCATTTTTCTAGCGGCCCCACACAGCCTGAGACTGAGTCACGTAGGGTCTCTCTACAAAAATGCTTCTTGAAAGGCCACCTCTGACTTCTTTAATAATCTTCATTTAGAGGAAATTGGACTCAATGCAGACCGTACTTTAGAACCCCTCGTGTAGCTTTTCAATAATACTCCTGTCTGCGTCCCATTCCACCTGGCTGCGATTCCGTTGGTCGGAGCCACGGCTCCAGCTCTTAGTGTGTTTTGGAATCGCCCGGGGAGCTTCCAAAAATATCATCTCCAGATGGTCTGTTTCAGTTGGATATAGGGTGCAGTCAGGGCTGAGAGGCATGGGACACAATCTATGCACCTGCCACGTACGGCTCCTGGACCTTTACTGCATTGGAAAACCTGTGGTTTTATCAACTTTGCCCAAATCAGCGGGGCTTTTTTTTTTTCTCTTAAGGGAACTTCCATTCAGTGCCATGGGTGGAATTAGGACACTCAACACGATGACATTGGCAATCGATTATAAAGTAAGTAGACTCAGACCTACCGTTTTATCATGATGGCAGACCCACAGTGAACACTCAACAAATGTTTGCCGATGATGGGCCAAAGAAAGAAAAGAAAGAAATTTTTAAAAAGTGTTTCTTATGGTCTCTTGGTTTATTCATGAGTATTTCATTTCAAACTGGATCTTTCACAGAGTCTGCATGAGGCTGTTAAAATGTTGATTCAGTGAATGGGTGCATTTCATGAACCGCCCATCCAAGTGGGTTGCTCTGGGTGCAGCTGTTTCGATTTTTCCTTCCCCCGAATATATGGTTTTGTTCATCTAATCAGACAAATCCAGTTGTTTTGCCGTTTTGTAGACACATTCTTTGTGTGGCCAAGAATCCTGTTTGCGGTGGCCACACCATAACTAGATTCGAATGTGGAGCAGCCCAGCAAACAAGTGCTAATTTGAATCAATTGTTAAGATGGCCAGCAACAAGCCAACGGGCCCTCTGCCGCTGGGTTCGATTAGCGACCCTGCAGGCGGGGAACTAGGTTTCTTCCGTTCTCCTTTCCTTCATCCATCAGAAACCCTCATCTTACTGAATGATGAAATAACAACGATCTTCATCTTAAGGCATGTTTTGCTCATCTTAACTTCCTATCGATCCTTTTTTCTGAGTACAACCGTAATATATATATATATATATATTTGTAAATAAATTCAATGATATAGGAAGTAGGCAGAATGTCAAAGTCCCCGAGAAGCCCAATCTCAAGTGACAGGTACTATTAACCATTTGAGGGTATAATTTCTGGGCTTTCTGGGCTTACACTAACATGTATTTCCTGTAGAAATCATAGGAGACACGTTATCATGCTGTTCTGCAACTCTCTTGTTTAAGTTAGTCAGTTTCCACAAAGCAAACACAACTACGGTAGATGAGGAAGCAATATGACCAGCACCCAAGAGGCCCCTTTGACTCCCTTCCAGTCCCTTCTCCCCAACAGTAGCTTCTTATCTGCTTTTCCCAGCACGGATGGTATATTCTCTTTTGCATCAGACTTCTTTTGCTCAAAGGGATGTCTTTGGGATGTATTCACATTATTGTAGGCGGCTGGTTTGTTTATTCATTCTCATTGCTATGTAGTATCCCGCCGTGTAGATATACCGCAATGTATCCATGCTCTTTTGGTGGACGTTTGGGTGGCTCACAGATATTGGCTGTTGCAAATGACCTTTTGGTGAACATACGCATGCATTTCCATTGTTTTTATTTTTCTTTCTAGCAGAGATGGTGTTGAACATCTGTGACTATATCTTGCACATTTTGTAAATATTTCTGTAAAATGCATTCTTAGAAATAGAACAGCTGGTTTAAATGATGCGAACAGTCACATTTTGAGTCGATACAGCAGATCTGTTCTCTGAAAATATTTTCACTTTTAAGCTTGGTCTGCACCCCAAGCAGCCCACTGTGGCTGTATCCCTTTGCTGTTGCCATTATCTCTGACGCAGATGCTACTGTTGTGTCTTCTGGACTACAAGGCAAAGCTAATGAAAACCAGAATCTTCTTTCTGGCCCCTCTCAGGCACTCCCCAGTGGGCTAGGACCTCTCTCGTGTGTCCAATGAAAGACAGAAAATAAAATGACCTAATGTCCCAGGATGTCAGGGCATAGTGTACAACTGCCAGCTGAAACGATTGAGTAAGTTGATGCCACGAGAAGATGCACGAAATAGATGCCATGGCTCTATGTGCCCTCTGCCCCAGGGTGAGAGGAGCGCATGTCCCAGGTGGAGCCTCTCCTTTGGGAGGTATTCGGTTAAGGTAGTGTTCCCTAACCTTGGAACTCTTGACAGTGTGGGATCATTCTCTGCCCTGGGGGTGTACTGCAGGATGCTCAGTGGTGCTCAGTGGCCCCCTCGGCTTCCTCCCACTAGATACCAGGGGGGGCTCCACCTCTCCTTTGTGATGACAGAGGGTGCCTCTGGGCATTGCCAATGTCCCCAGGAAGGTAGACTCCCGCGCAACTGAGGACCCGCTAGGCTCCGGCTTATGAAAGACTGGCTCCAAGTGAGATGACATTCGGGTTCTGGCTTCATCTCTTTGTGCTGCATGACCCTGGGCACGGTACCTACATTCTCTGTACCTCCGTTGGCGCATGTGTACCGTACGGATATCAATAGTGATACTTCCCTTAATTGTTTCTTAATAAGGATTAAATGAGAGCCCTTGTGCGATGCAGGTGGTACAGTATTTGGCATAAAATAAGCATTTGACCTTGTTGACTTTAATAGTAGAAGTCTTTATTTTTATTTGTATTATTATTATCTAAAAGCTGAGGTGGTGGGAAAAAAGTATTCACTTTGTGGAAAAGGATGTGGATAACGTGTATTTGAAAAACATCAAAGGACAGTGGGTTCACAGCCCTTGGAACAGGCAGTGGGAAATGTGGATAAAGCATTATTTAAGTGCCGCAAAGGAAAACAACAGCATTTGGTTGTACCTCTGTTCCTTCTCAAATTAGCATTTATGGAAACCAGAGTTTGTGGGAAATGGACTTTGGCAGCAGAATTAGGCATTTTTAGGACACCGTGGGGAAATATTTTATTGCATTCTTCTCATTAATATGAAATTAGTACATTTTCAATAGCTGGTTGAATGCTTTTATTTTAAATAATAAGATATGTTCAGTGCTAAAGCAGCCATGTTGTTTTTGTTATTATTGGGTAGAGAATTTGATCTGGTGTGAGCTTCATTGGGTTGTATCTCACCTGATATCCTTTCCTCCCACCAGAGGTCTAACTTAGATAAACTCGAGTGCCAGAAAACCGTGTCTTCTTCTTAGTGGGACAGAGTGGCATCCTGGACAGGTTCCCGGATGAGGAGAGTAAGGCCAAGGTCTGTGTCTTTGTGCTACCGAAGTGCCGCCTTGGTGAGTCATCTCTTCTCTTTGGTCTCAGATTCTCAGTTGAGCAGGTGGGATTAGTTCAGCCGTTCCCAACTGTGTTCCAAGAACTCTGAGGGATGTGAAGAGATGTTCTGGAAAGAAAAAAAAGGAAAAAAAAGAAAATGGAGGTGAGATTATAGCAAATGTATTTAGAAGGTACTCTGAGTCACAATTCCCCCTCTGCAGGACAATTTTTCTTTAGTTATTGTTTAACGTGACTGTTTAGGATGGGACTGACATGAGCAACTTTCTCAAACTGACTCGATCATGTTGCAGTTCAGGAAGTTTTGCCTTAAATGATTTATGAGTCCAGGGATGCCTGGGTGGCTCAGTCGTTAAGCATCTGCCTTCTGCTCATGTCATGATCCCAGGGTCCTGGGATCAAGTCCTGCATTGGGCTCCTTGCTTTGCAGGGAGCCTGCTTCTCCCTCTGCCTGTACTCTCTCTTCTCTCTCTCTCTCTCTCTCTCTCTCTCTCTCTCTCAAATAAATAAATAAATAAAATCTTTAAAAATAATAATAAATGACTTATGAGTCCCTTCTAGACACAATAATATCCCGATTCCTTCTGAACAAAATTTGTATAACATCTTCTGTATTCATTTTCTATCACTGGTATGACAAAGTACCATAAACTTAGTGGCTTAGAACACTACATACCTATGATCTTACAGCGCTGGGTTACAGAACTGACACAGGTCTCATTGGAGTAAAATCGAGGTGACAGCAGCACTGCATTCCTTCTGGAGGCTCTAGGGGAGAATTCATTTCTTTACCTTTTCTTGCTTTTGGAAGTCACTTACATTCCTGGGCTCATGGCACCCCATCTCCATCTTCAAAGCCAGAAGTGTTACATCTCTCTGACCACTTTGCTCTAGTCCTCTCCCTCCCACTCTGACCTCTACTAGAAAAGGGTCTTCTATTCAAAGGACCCATGTGTTCCCATGGGCCCACCCAGATAATCCAGGAGACTCTCTCCATCTCGAGGTCATTAACTTAACTGTATCAGCAAAGTCCCTTGTTCCATGTGAGGCAACATATTTCCAGATTCCAGAAATTAGAGTGCGAACATCTTTGAGGGGTCCGTTGTTGTGCCGACCACTTTATCTGTCTCAGTGGCTTCTCTGTTTGTCAGCCATGGAGGGTGACATGCAGTGTTCTGTAGAGTCAGAAAGAAGTTCCAGTGATTATCCTCCTCGTTTATTTGCTTCCTAGCAACTCCTCTGGCACAGAACGACTATCTTGCAAGAGGTAGAGACAGCAATAAAATCAAAGAACAGAAGAGCAATTAAAACAAGGCTATTGAGCTAATTAGTGCAACATTTTATTTTTAGCTTCTCTCCTGATGTAGACAAAGAATATTTCCTTGAAATGAACTAAGCTCCAAACTGTACTTTGTTTTATGTGAAATTATCAGACTAGATACTAATAGTTAGTCTTTGAAATTGAAATATGAACATAAAGGGATTTAAGACTTTATTTGCTTTTTTTGGGATAGCCATTACCTGGTTAATTTCTTAAAAAAAGAATGCTTTAAATAAAAGCTTAAAAAATGAATGTTACCACAATGTTTAAAATTTTCAAGCTACTCATGATCATCAGCTTGTGAAAAGAAAAGAAAAACTGAAGAATTGTTTCTTCTCACTGCTTAGTAAAAGGTCTGATGGCCAATCTGTATGGATTAGAAACACCATACGGCTTTGGTGGAGGCTGCTGATATTTTATCTCTTATGAAAGGGATGAAGTAGAACATGAGTTTTACACTAAAAAATATGTTTAGATTTTGGTGTTTCGACCCATGTTGTTGAAGTTTTTCTTGGGCTATTTGAGTTATCATATGACTCAGAAATTCCATTCCTAGTCATATACCCAAGAGAATGGAAAACATATGTTCATGAAACTTTGTACATGAATATTCATAGCTGCTTTATTAATAATGGCCAAAATGTGGAAGCAGTCCAAATATTCATCAGCTAATAAATGATAAAATAAAATTTGGTATATCTGTACAATGAATATTATTTGACCATAAAAGTGAACAAAGTACTGATACATACTACGACATGGATGAACCCTGAAAACATGCTGAGGAGAAAGAAACTGGAAACAAAAAGCCGCGCATTGCATAATTCCATTTATATTAAAAGTAAAATATAGGCAAGTCTGTAGAGACATAGACTATATTAGCAGTGGTAAGGGCCTGGGATGACAAGAGAATGGAGAGTGATTGCCAATGTGTTGAGGGTTTCTTTTTGGGGTGATGAAAATATTCTGGAATTAGATAATGGTAATGTTTGCATGTATCTGTGAATATACTAAAAAAAAACCATTGAATCGTATACTTGAAAATGGTAAATTTTATGGTATGTAAATGTTATCTAAAAATAATTGCATCAGAACTTTGGATATTTAGTCTGGAACATAAGAAGTTTAGAAGCCACCACTTCAAGTACAAGTCTGAACAAACTGAAAAATCAACAACTCTTCTTAGATCTAAGATCTCACTTAGAAGTAAGGTCATAGGGCAAACTGCTGCCTCTAAAAACTGGAGAGACTGACAGATGAATATAGAGAAACAAACGTATCGGAGCAGTAATCTCCAAGGGAACCAGTGCCAGGGTACAGAAACCTGAACTATAATTGATGAATTGCTGGAGGTTCAGTGTGGACAACTCTGAGAGTTAAAAACTCTAGGGAGACCCAGTCATCAGGAGGCCCTTACAATTTTGTGTGTGTGTGTGTGTGTGTGTGTGTGTGTGTGTGTGTGTGTGTGTTTTAAGATTTTATTTATTTGACAGAGAGAAACACAGCCAGAGAGGGAACACAAGCAGGGGGAGTGAGAGAGGGAGAAGCAGGCTTCCTGCAGAGCAGGGAGCCCCATGTGGGACTCGATCCCTGGTCTCCAGGATCATGACCTGAGCCAAAGGCAGTCGCTTAACCAACTGAGCCACCCAGGTGCCCCCAATTTTGTGTGTTGAACTCCTGGATCTCCACCGGTTCACAGATGATGTGATTAGCTATGTAAAAAAAATATGAAAAAAAATCAGCAAAAAAACCTCCTGGAGCTGATAAGTAATTGTAGCATGGTTGTGGGACACAAAGTTAATACACAAAAGCCACTTTCCTACATACCAGCAATGAACAAGTAGAATTTGCAATTAAGCCTTTGATACCATCCACATTGGCACCCCTAAAAATGAAGTATTTAGGCAAAAATTTAACAAAATTTGTATAACATCTATATTAGGAAAACCACAAAACTCTGATGAATAAAAACAAGGAGCTAAATTAATGGAAAGATATTCCGTGTTCGTGGATAGAAAGATTCAATATTGTCAAGATATCTATAGATTCAAGGCAATTCCAATCAAAATCCCTGCGAGCTATTTTGTGGATACTGGCAAATTGATTATAAAGTTTCTATGAGGAGGCAAAAGTTCCAGAATAACCAGCACAATATTGAAGGAGAAAAATAGAGTTGGAGAACTGACACTGCCTGACTTCAAGACTTAGTATAAAATGGCAGGCATCAAGACAACGTGGTATTGGCAGGAGAATAGACAAATAGATCAATGGAACAGAATAGAAAGGCCAGAAATAGGCCCACATAAATATAGTCACTGATCGTTGACAAAGGAACAAAGGCAATACAACAGCAAAGATAGTCTTTCCACAGGTGGTACTGGAATAACTGGATATCAACATCCAAAAAAAAAAGGTCTCGACATAAACCTGTACCCTTCACAAAAATTAACTTAAAGTGGATCACAGACCTGAATGTAAAATGCAAAACTATAAAACTCCTGGAATATAACACAGGAAAAAACCGAGATGACCTTGGGTGTGGTGATAACTTTCTAGATACAGTATTAAAGACCCAGTCCATGAAATAGGTAATTCATAAGCTGGACTTCACTAAAACTAAAATCTTCTGCTCATTGAAAGACAATGTCAAAAGAATAAGAAGACAAGTCACAGACAGGGAGAAAATATTCACAAAATACGTATCTGATAAAGAACTATTGTCCAGAATATACAAAGAATTCTTAAAGCTCTCAGTAAGAAAATTAACAACAAAAAAAAGTACGGGCCAAGTATTTTAACAGACACCTCACCAAAGAAGATATACAGATGCCAAATAAGCACATGAAACGTAACACGGGATCATGGAAATGCAAGTTAAAACAACGATGACATACCACTACATAGTATAATGGCCCGGAGGTGGGACAGCACTGACACCCGGTGCTGCGAGGATATGGAGCGTCAGGATCTCTGGTGGGTTGCTGGTGCGCCTCCAAAATGGCGCAACCCCTTTGGAAGACAGTTGGGCAGATTCTACAAAACTAAATACACTCCTATCATTACTACCCAGCAGTTGCACTCCTAGGTATTTACCCAAAAGAACCGAA
Source organism: Spilogale gracilis (assembly GCA_004023965.1). Lineage (NCBI taxonomy): Eukaryota > Metazoa > Chordata > Mammalia > Carnivora > Mephitidae > Spilogale > Spilogale gracilis. The sequence continues at coordinate 14,663 of PITA01025263.1, forward strand.
AACTTATGTTCACACAAAAACCTGCATGCGGACGTTTATTCATCATGGCCCAGACCTGGAAGCGACCAACATGCCCCTTACTCCACGGCACACCCAGACAATGGACTACTATTTGGTGTGAAAAAGAAATGAGCTATCAAGCCATGAAAAAAACATGGGAGAACCTTCAATGCACATTACGAAGGGAAACAAGCCTACTTACAGTCTGAAAAGGCTGCACACTATATGATTCCAAACTGCCCGACATTGTGGAAAAGGCAAACCTTTAGGAGACCATAGAAAGATCAGTGGTTGCCGGGTGTTAGAAGGGAGAGAGGGATGAATAGGTAGAACACAGAGGATTTTTAGGGCAGTGAGAATACTCTGTATAATACTATGTTGATAAATCCATGGCATTATACATCTCTTGGGGCCGATAGAACGTGCGACGCCAAGCGTGAACCCTAATGCGAACTGTGGAGTCTGGGTGATGATGACGTGTCAGTGTAGGTTCATCGGTTGTAACAAGTGTCCCCTCGGGGGAGGATGTTGATAGTGGCGGAGGCCGTGCCTATGTGGGGCAAGGGATATTCGGGAGATACCTGTACCTTCTACTCAAGTTTGCTGTGAAACTGAAACTGCCCTTAAAAAGTCTATTAAGAATGTACCCATTAATTATAACTCTTCAAGCCCCCGTAGTTCATTACTGTATTTACTTTTGAAAAACTTCAGTTCCTGTACGCTTCATTGCTCAAAGGAAGCACTATTTTCCTTATTCAGAGACATTTAGCCAGGTCTGGGGAACATTTTTTAATTTATTATTTTAAAAGTAGTACATTTAAAGAGGGCACGTATTGCATGGAGCACTGGGTGTGGTGCATAAACAATGAATCTTGGAATGCTGAAATATAAAATAAAATAAATGATTTTTTAAAAAGTAGTATATTTAGAAGAAAAATTTCTGAAAAAAAAGTCTGAAACATGGCAACTAAAAACTCAGGTCTGTTCCAGGAAGTTCTCGGGTGGTTTGTTTTTATGTCATACCTGGCATTTTGTGTCATTCCGCGAATTGATTTCTCTCTGTACATGTGTCCCTCTTACATGTTTTGACAGTTGATAGTAGATGCCAGGAAGCAAGATTTTTTTTTCATTTTTACTGGAAGTGATTTTAGCTACTTTAGAACAAATGTCCTAGAGAAAAATGTTACCCGCTGCTCTTGTTTCCATGCTAATAGACACAAATAGTTTTCTGTATAGACACTGTAGTCGTCATTCCCAAGAGCTTTCTTTCTTTTTTTATTTAAATTAACATACAATGTATTATCTGTCTCAGGGGTACAGGTCTGTGACTCATCAGTCTTACACAATTCACAGCACTCACCATAGCACGTACCCTCCCCAGTGTCCATCACCCAGCCACCCCATTCCTCCCATCCCCCACCCCTCCAGCAACCCTCAGTTTGTTTCCTGAGATTAAGAGTCTCCCAAGAGCTTTCTTTCAACCAACAGATATGTAAAAGCACAAAGCTCAAGTGCTATTTTTTCTGAGTGCTGTGTCTATCCGTCCAGAATGTGCTGTGTCTATCCATCCCCCAGTCCAGCAAGGGGGAAAAGATGC